>BQKZ01003510.1:23607-53424 GCA_036244855.1 Temnopleurus reevesii
AATTTTGATATCGCGATATCTCCGTGATTCTTTCGTGGATTAATTTTATTTTTGGAAATATTTGAAGCCTAAAATATCTAGTTTCATTTCATGCCAGTATTTGAGAAAATGATTTTGTATTTTACAAGATATACTTTGCTAAGTACCACGATCCAAAAATGCTCTAGAAAAAGGATACGAATTAATGTGACCCCATCATAAATTTTGCATCTTAGATGGAAGCAATTATATGGTAAATCTTGTTAAAAACGGGGCCTGCGAATTAATATGACACAGTTTGTTGACAATTCTCGCCATTTTCCAGCATGGAGCGATGCCATCGTTTCGTCAATCGAATTTTGATATCGCGATATCTCCATGATTCTTTCGTGGATCAATTTTATTTTTAGAAATATTTGAACCCTGAAATATCTAGTTTCATTTCGTGCCAAGATTTTAAAAAATAATTTTGTATTTTAGGAGATAGATTGTGCTAAGTACCACGATCCAAAAATGCTCTAGAAAAAGGATACGAATTAATGTGACCCCATCATACAGAGCCTCCTGCTTCGTTAAGAGAGGAACAATAATTTTTAAGTACGACAATACACCAGATGGTGGACTGTACTTTACAAGAAGAAGAAGAAGTAGTGGCAATGCATGTGTTGTGACTAGCTACGGATAGCTCTCTGGAATAGTTGTTGACATTATCACTACTCCAGAGAGCTATGGAGTGGCTGCAAGACCTCGCGTGTAGTAGAGGGAAATGTGATTTGAAAAGCTCCCCAAATGACGCTTTCCTAATCACCAATCCCAATGCCACACGGCTTGGATTGCGTTGGGTTTTATCCGAGCATAATTTTGATAAATGAAAAGGAATTATACTCCCCAGTCTTGAAAAAGCTGGATTTTACCTTTCTCTCTGCTTCTGTAGCAGACAGATTGTACAGAGCTCAATTAGAATCACAATGTAGATCGATGACTTCCGTTGTAAACATCCAGTTCGGGTCAAAGTGTAAAAATTATAGGAGTTTCGTGGCCACTTCGCAATCGTCATCCAGCTTCCGTAATTCGGAGAATGAGAGACCATGCAACGATCAAGATGGTACGTGCGGCGCGGGCTGGGCTCAAAGAGCGAACAGTATGTAAAGCTCTTTGGCCGGGCTCATGCGTGGCACTAGTATAAGCTCAGCACCGCGCGAACGGTCTCGCTTATTGCCATAGAGGTATATGCTCGTTGCACGGTCTCTCATTCTCCGAATTACGGAAGCTGGATGACGATTGCGAAGTGGCCACAAAACTCCTATGATTTTTAGCCTTTGACCCAAACTGGATGTTTATAACGGAAGTCATCGATCTTCATTGTGATTCTAATTGAGCTCTGTACAATCTGTCTGCTACGGAAGCAGAGAGGAAGGTAAAATCCAGCTTTTTCAAGACTGATGAGTACAATTCCTTTTCATTTATCAAAATTATGCTCGGATAAAACCCAATGCAAGTTCCAAGCCGTGTGGCATTGGGATTGGTGATTAGGAAAGCGTCATTTGGGGAGCTTTTCAAATCACATTTCCCTCTGCTACACGCGAGGTATTGCAGCCACTCCATAGCTCTCTGGAGTAGTGACAATGTAAAAAAATGTCAAAAACTATTCCAGAGAGCTATCCGTAGCTATGTTGTGAGTGATTATTTGAAGTGTTAACTGTTAACGTTTGGGAATGTGACAATGGTTTTTGTGACATGTCAATGTGAATGTAAAAATTTAGCTTTGATCGTGATCTAAGCTTAAGCTAGTGTTAAAATTTTGTACATAAAAATACAGCAATAAAAGTTGATAATTGTCCTTTATTTGCTTGGCAAAGAGCAGTGCGTGCCTTCAAATGCGTTCCCAAAACTAGTACTGCAGTTTTTAAAACGTTGTCGGAAGCTGTTCCTCGTATATATGTTGTGTGATTTTTTTCTGCTCAATTTCTATTTCTAAATAATCTTCAGAATATTTTCCTTCGAGTGATACCAGATTCTTTGATTAAATTATAGAATTTATTATTTTTATTCCCTCAGAAATAAGGTGCGTGCCTATAAAGACTTATATCATACAATTATTGTTTTATTCTTATTATTTGTACTTCTTCAAATTTCCCTGGAAGTTTGAAACAAGTGGAAATAGGATTAAAAAACAGAAAGACCAAAACTCTGGAAAATTTTGTATTCTACTTTTGCAGCCCCATATTCAGATCATTTGTTAATTCTTAGTTTAATAACTTTCCTTACTTTTTTTATCTCAGTTATGTGGGCTTTTCTACGTCAAATCAAGGAAATCACTCTCTAAAAAGAAAATCATAAAAAAAGATCAGCATCCATCAGATTCAGATTCCAGAGAAGAAGTGGTCCCCCAAAACTGAGGAATTAACAATTATTTTTGATAAATTTTATGAATTTAGTTGGATGAATTTTATGGGGTCGGTCCTTTTTTTTTATTTAGAATTTTTCTTTGACGCCCCAAATAGAATCTGAACCTCCAACTAATGCTACATGAGGAAGCTACAAGGCTAAGAATAAGAATAACCATGTTTAAAGTCTAAGACATTTCTCACAAGAAAATGAAAACAACACACTCAAACTTGATTTTGCGTCAAATTTTCGCTAGCAATAAAAGTGTAGGTTTTATCTGCAAAATGCAAGCCTGATTTTTTGAACGATAGGTTAGAATTTTAATCGCAATTTTGTTTTAGTTATCGAAAATGCTCTTCTTTATGATGATAATTATAATGGTGGATTTTATGTCAAGCAAAGACATTTGCTTTGTATCTAAACATGATGTTTTTAAAAAATTATTTCAGGAAACTCGCATTGTGGATCGGAGACAAAAAATCTGAGTATGATGGAGGTACAGGCTGCTAGTCCCGCTGGCAGTCGGAGCTTCATGGAGCCACGCCCACCTTCCCAAACGGGCTCTCGGTCCTCGTCAAGGGTGGGTTTCACAGAAAGCGTACACAGCAGACACAGCTCCGGCAGAATCAAATACCCCCACCGCCCGTCTTCCAACGCCAGATCCACGCCCTCGGAAAGGCCCGCATCCGTTCGGTCCTTGCGTGAGAAGAAAGAACTGAATGAGTACCTCAGCCCGATCGTCAAAACTGCTGTCAGGAGGTGGAAGCGGTTTCACGAGCAGAAGGTGATCGAGCGCTTCAAAGAAAGGCGGGAGTCCAAAAAGCAACGCATCAAGGACATCAAGGAAGAAAAGAAGAAGCTTGCCCGACGTATCCCCATCGATACCCTCGCCGTTGAGTGGCTTAACAAAAACGAACTAACCGTAGATGCCAGGGCGTATCTACTTGATAAACTCCTCCCGACACTTATTCTAGGTATTGAGAAGCTTCTAATGGAAGCAGAGAGACGGGACCTCACAGAGAAGAATGAAGCAAATCCGAACTTTAACCCCCTGAACTATTTGGCTCAATATTTGATGAGGAATAACCCGCGTTATAGCAACTTTCCAGAGGCATCTCCGTACATTAGAGGGATGCAGGAAGTTTCAGATGAATTGAAGCAGTTTGTCTTTTCATTTGAAGATAATAGGTGAGTAGTTGCTTCCTATCTCAGGTGTCAAAACAGGGCAAATGTCACTGTCCTGTGAGATAAAAAAATGTAGTAAAGATTGACAATCATTACCAAACCCCCTTATTCTTTGCCGCCATTCTTCCACTACTTTTGTCATTTTTAGTGGATTTTCATAGTTTCCAAATCATTTTTCAAATAATGTTAATCCTTTTATTGACTGCATATAATGCCCCACTTTCATGCTAAAATTTCTTACAAATAGCATCTTTCAGTGTGTTATCAAGTGTATTCTGTTTCATATAGTGATACAAGTTTAGGATGAATTTTTCTTTATGAAATAATCCTGGTAAATACTCACCATAAGGGATGATATTTTGTTCTAATGACATGTTATTTGAAAGGTTTAATCATGTGGTACTTGTTTGTATTTCATCCTCATAGACTCGCCCGAGTGAAAGCCGAGACAAGGAGGAAACGCGAGCACATGGAGCGTACAGAAGCCCTGAAGACGCAAGAAAAGAGCCGGAGATCCGCCCACATTCGCAGGCATTTTCGGGATTGGCTGCTGGCTGATGGAAGCACGGTAGAGCAGAGAGTTATCCACAACTCACTTACATCCTTCACCGAGGTTATAGAAAACTTGCCTGAAGAGCTAAAGAAAGGTGAAAAGAAATTCTTGACGATTCAATAGCATCAACATTTGTCATTTTCATTTCCGATGTAATGATATTGTAGACTTGTTTTAATTACAAATATTGATTTATTGTCACATTTTGATGTTCTCTTGAATTTACTTAATTCAATTGCAGGTATATTATATAATTTGTGTAGAGTCAAATAATATAGATTTTGGTATGCGCTATAAAATGTGTGTTTATTATTTGCTATAATTAAAGATTCCTTTTTTAACTCTTGCTTTATATTAGCACAAATTCTAGGATGTATATTTTCAATGTTTTGAAAAACACTGTTCGGTCAAGAATTGTGAAAAGACGAGGAAAGTGAAAAGAATCTCAAGCTGAATTAGCATTATCTGTTTCATGTGCCTGTTTTTGTAACTTGTATATTTTTTTCCTTTCCTCTAGCCTCTGACTTCCTCAAGGAATTAGAGAAATTGAAAGCCAATGAAGATCAGTTTTATGAGGAAGATTTTGCACAGGTAAGACTCCATGTTGGAACTTATATTCTATTTTAGGGAGTACAATACCCTCGTGAAACCAGGAGTTCCTTATTACATATCTTTTCAAGTGTCACAACGGCATTCTTCTATAACTCAATGGAAGCGACTGTTAGTAATAAATCATAATTTTATAGATTAACTCATAAGATATAACAATCATGTATGGAATAAAATCTTAACTATAATTATGTCATATATTATAACATTTGTAAAATGAAAGATCAATTCATACAAAACAATATACCTAAATTCATTGGCACATTATTATTCAGATACATTGAATGTGAAATGTGAAAGGTCATTTACAGATACTTTGTTTTAAATACTTTTTATGAAATTATTGGAATTAATGTAAATTTGATTTTTTGTTTGACAGCATGTGTCAAGTTCTTGTATTTTATTTTTCACTCCTTAATTCTTTAACAGTACCTGAAGAAGTACATTCTGAACCTGTCCCCTGAACTCTACGACCCACTAATGACCCACATGGCACAGTGTGCCATAGCCTACAGACATGCGGCCGTTCTGGAGGCGCGTAGGGACATCCTGATGGCGCTTTTCGGTAATATTGATCATGCTGAAGTGGGAATGCTCAACAGACACCGGGTCCTTGGGCTCTTTGAGAACTTCTGGGAGAACGTGCCCTGGTCGATCAAACGCCACCTGAGGAATCCAAGAAAATGTGAGCAACTATAATGAATTATGCTCTAAAAAGCATCATAGCCTGTACTCCTATAGCAATATTTAGCATCAGGCTATTTATATTAAAGTTGAAGCAGACCTGTGGAGACAAACTGTGAATGCAAACTATTATGTTTATGATTATCAGTGTGCTTGTATTAGAATGGAATGCGAAGGGATTTACCTTTTTACTTACAATAACAATATATTAAAAACCCCAGCACCATTCTAAGTACATGTAACTAAATTTTTAGTGTGATGTTATCAAAATTTATTTCAATTTAGACATTTAGGCAAACGTAGATTGCATATTCATTGGATTGTAATGTCCTTTTGTATATGCTCTAAGCCCAACTGCCATTTATAAGCAAGATTGTTGTTACATTAGTTATTTTGTCTTCTAATGCAGTTTATAAGGCAGTGACCATACATTTTAAATATCTCATCAACTGAATTTTTTTACAGTCAACTGGCTGATAGTTGCCAGAGTTTCAATATGTTGTAAAACAATGTTTATTTTCTTCTCTCAATTTGTCAGGGCCTGTACTAGAGCTCACTGAGACAGATGATACCGAAAGCATTATGTCAGATGCAAGCTCAATCTCCTCCATGAAGGGTAGCATGAAGGAGCAGGAATCAGTCGTGATGTCAGAGGGCGCCATACAGGAAGAGGGTGCGGAGACGGTGGAGGGTAAAGCCGAGGAAGGGGGAATAGCCGAGGGGACCAAGGATGAGGTAAAAGAGGATGGAGGTGATGCGGGTGTGGGTGATGGAGAGGGGTCTCAGGTAGGCGTGGCACCGGGTGATGGTGATGGTGTTGGCACGGGGGAGAGTGCTGTGAGTGAGGGAGGGAGTGTGGGAGAGAAACAGGAGGCAGGAGAGGCAGCGACTGGCGAGGGGAGCACTGCCGAACCTGCAACAGAGGAGACAGAGGTAAAGGAGAATGAGGAAGTTAAGGAGGGAGGTGAAGTTGTACAGCAGGCTGCAGAGGAGGAGAAGAAGGACGGGGAGACGAAGGACACGGCTGATCCGCCAGCTGCGAGTGAACCACCCAAAGAGGAGGGTGGAGCCATTGCTGGCACCGGCGCTGATGAGAAAACTTCTGGAGGAGCCAAAGAAACTGGAGCAACTGCTGAATCTAGCGCAGCAGTCGAAGCTCAATCAAAGGAGGAAGCTCCTGCTGAAGTTCTAGCAGAGGGTGCTACTCAGCAAGAATCTGAGGCCCCAAACCAACAAGAGACTGAGGGAACAACCCAACAAGAAGCAAAGACAGAAGAACCCAAAACAGATGAACCAAAGAAGGAGGAGGGTGATGATGGAAGTGGCATTACAGCAACGGAGACTGCAGTCCCTGAGGTTGCGGTGTCGGATGATGCACAGAAACCGGTGGAGGTGAATGCACTTTTCCAGATTGCAGTGCACTTGTGCTTTTTCCCCCACTGCTTGTGTATGCTGTATGAGTGTGGCAATGATTTTTCCAATAACAGAGATTTCTGATGCAGTGATAACTTTGGTGTTTGTTTTCTTTATGTCATTGTTATGCACTTCTGCTTTTCTCCCTGCTTGGCATTGCGGTGTAGCATTTGGGAACATTTTTTTAATGACAATGTTAGATTATGCACTGTTAACCTTCGATGTTGATTCCCTTTCAATTTCACTCTGCACTTTTGCTTTTCCAACTTGCTGATTTTGCTATGTAGATTGTGGCAACAATTCTATAAATAGCAAAGTTTGATGATGATATGCTACATGCCCTAGAAGGGCAATCGCTTTTTAGCACCACTCTGCAGATAAGCTTTCTCAACCTACTGCCTTTGCTATGTAGATTGTGGCATTACTTTTCAATAGCAAAGCTAGATGATGATCTTCTATCCTAGGAGGTCAGTCGCCTTTCAACATCACGGCAGATTCGCCTTTTCAACCTACTGAATGTAGATGGGACAACACTTATCAATAGCAAAGTGTAATGATTTGATTGCCTTGTAAATCAATTATTGCTTTTCAACATTGCTATGCACTTGTACTCTACGGCTCTACTTGACTTTTCTCTTTGAATTTTAGCAGCACTGATCAATAGGAAAGTTGGATGTTGCACAAATACATGTGGAGACGATCTCACTTGACAACGTTGCTGTGCACTTTTAATACTTTTTTCACTGTTTATCAATTTGCTGTGTGGCAAGTTTTTCAACATTAATCATGTTGTGTGATGTACAGACACCGCTTTGTGGAGGTGAATTAACTTTTCAACAATGCTATGTCCAATTTCTTTGCTTTGCATTTAGTTAAAGATGATACTTTGCAGATTATTTTTTAAGATGAATGCAATTTACGGTTTTGTTGTACACACCTGTTATCCCTTTTTTTTTGCATTTGCTGTGTTGGAATACCTAACAATGGCTTTAATGTATTTTGTCACTTTGCTCTCTGTTAAATATTAGAATAAATATCCAAAAGTATTTTTCCGCATAAAGATATATATATATCTCATCAGAAGTTATGAGTATTTGATTTGAGTTTTAATTTACTCAGAGCATAGTCATTTTCTGAGCACCAGAAATTATAAATACATAACATTTAGGGATCATTTTTTCTAATGCAGTAAATTTACTTGAAAGAATCTCATCAATGCTTTAATTTGCATTATTTCAATCCCAGGGGACATCAGCAGAACCTCAGGAGGTGGCCAAGCCAGCAGAACCCGAGAGTGCTCCTGCGACTGACACTCCTGCAAACACTGCTGCCCCAACAGAGCAACCCCAACAAGAACAGGCTCCAGCACCTCCAGCGGATGAACAAACCCCTGCAGAGGCTGCTCCATCAGGGGCCGAGTCTGGGGCTGGAGCTGGGGCCGAGGCTGGAGCTGCAGAGGCTCCTGCTGCTGCTCCTGCTGCTGCTGAGGGAGAAGCTGGTTCCACTGAGGATCAGGCGAAGGAGACTGATGATGCGGCAGCTGCTGATCAGGATGCGGCTAGCCAAGAGAAGCCACAAGGAGAGGGTAAGTTGAGATGTGTGTCTGTACCCAAAAAATGTGCACACACTGTGACACATGATGTGCATGCATTCGAATTTAACCACGCATAGAGCCTATTACGGTGTTGTTCAAAAGTCGCAATTGATCCCTAATCAACTGCAAATTAATTGCAAATTGTAATAAGCATTTTAATTTGCGCATGATATGCACTTCCAAAAAGACACACATGAAACTGCAACTTGTGATCAATTGCAACTTTTGAACAACACACCCTATGATGGATGAAGTTATTTGGGGTTAATTTTGTGTGCCAATGTAATGTACAAATTATATTTTTTGACAATTTGTTTAACCTTTTGAAAGATCAGAATTTTGGATCATGATATCAAAATCCTAATGTTAGTACATTTATTAACCCTAATCAGGCCGATGGGGGGGTGGAATCCACCCCCCTCAATATTTCGCAAAATATCTCCCTAACGCGCACAAATATCTTTGCGACGTGTCATGACTTTTAACTTCCAAGTATCACGCAAATTTTTAGACCAAATTTTCCGCGCATGTGTATACAGTTTTGTGCCACGCCCATATGAAAAAAATTTGTCGGCCCCAAAATTGCTAAAATACTTGATTTTGTGTACAAAGTCAATGCAAATTGTGTTTTCAGTAAAATATCACAAAAACTTGAATAATTTGACTTTTAATGGCTCAAATTAATTCATTTTAGCATCATTATGCCTCAAATAATGTCTGCAATAAATATCAGTTAAAAAAAACAACAAAAACAAAAGGTTAAAGAACAAGGAAATACATAAGAAATTCATAAAACAATGAAATACATAAATAAATAATTTCAATAAGGATTTTTTTTTCAATACATTTGTAGAGAATGCTAAAAGGAATATTTCCAAAAAAATTAGCCCAATTAGAGATTTAATTAGTGATTAAGAGCCCAAAACTTATTTGATGCATAAATTAGCATATTTAATTATTTCAACAATTTTTGTGAAAAATTAACCGTACATTCTGGTAGAGTACGCCACAAGTATCATGCGTGCTAATTTTCGCCACGATTGCGCATTCTACAGCCAAGATCTGAAGGGGGGGTGGAATCCCCCCCCCCCCCCCCCTCGGTCATAACATAGCCCAAAAAGGTCGGCCTGATATGGGTTAATGCATGTATATGAAAATATTATTTATGTTTGATTGACTATTATCAAGACTACTTACCCATTTGCGCATATTGACAAATAAAAAGAGCCAATGATGATATTTAATTCTGTTTGCTTTTCTTGTTCAGAAGACAAGTTGGAAGAGCTAACTTCCGCCAAAGTCCACCCAACGACAGCCAACACCGTAACAGGCCGCTCTACCAGTGTCTCGTTCCACGAGGATGCTATCAAGCTCAAGGAAGAGAAAGAAGGTAGCGAAGGTGAGATAATGGCATTTCATATATCTCCTCTCCAATGGCCAATCCTCCATTCGTCTTGCCCATCATTACTTCTCATCACTCCTTGCTGTATTCTATTTCATTTGGTTAGTCTTTGCAGCTCTATATCTCTTCACAGGATTCTAGTGCACACAAGTTAGCAAAGATACCAAAAGTCTAGCTGCAATTATTAATTGCAATTAGTTGGTTCTTCTCTCGTACTCCATCTATCCTTCTTCTATCTTTGCTGCTATGACAACCAACTCTACTCACTTTTTATTTCCGTGTATTTTTATCCCTCTGTTCCCTGTTACAAGATACTAATTGTTCAAATGATAGAAAGAGAAAATACTAAAGGTGCATTTAAACATTAGACATTCCTCCAATCTTTATGCTTTCCTCACATATCTTCCATCTGTCTTCCCTGTCAATTTTTCCATTCATTGGCATTTGATATTGTACTCTCTTTCTGTGTCATCTCTACCCCATTCCTCCTCGCAAATACACTGTGAGCAGAAGGGACAAAGGAATTGGACAAAATAAAAAACTTCATTCTTGCCTTCATGATAGCACTATGAATGCAAAAGAAAGATGCTTTCATATCAATTCAATGAATAGGTGAGACACCTGTTCAACATTTCTCTGCAGAATAAGAGGGAATTATTTTTTTTTGCGTAACTTTCTCCTGTCATTTATAAAATACTCTTAATAATTCTTATTTCTCAATTTTACTGCACCTCAGATCGTTCCAGGACGCCAGTGAAGACCCCTACAGTTCGCAGTGGCTCGCGATCTGGAAGTGCATTTGATGAGAGCGCCCTCAATAGTTCTCAGTTTGTCCAGCTGGTTGAGCTGTTCCTTGGTGAGGAGTCGCCCCAGTATGTGGTTGACGCCCTCGTAAAGTTCATCACGGATGGCTATGTCGAGACGGAGCAGGAGAAATTCCTTCGCTTGCAGCAGGTAAATGATTATGTGACATCATTTGAGTACAGTGTCACTTTCTGAGTAGGGTTTCCATGAGGCCAGCAAAATTGATCTCTGAAGGCTACTCGAAAGTGTCAAAGCCTACTTATTCTCTCTTTATATACCAGAAATACACCTAACTTTTGACAAAGTGATATATGTTACCTATGAAAATGATTTAATTACTAAAAAAAAACAATTTCTAATGTTTGGGGCATACATTAGTGTCTCATGTCCTGGTTGTGTACTTTTGACTTATTAAAAGCAGGTTTTGACCTTTTTTGTTGACATAAGCAATTTTGCAAAACAATCACAAACCCCATGAAAACCTAACTGGCTATAAAAAAGGGGCCCTGTCCATTACACATGAGTAGAGATAGAAAATTGACCTGTTTATGTTCAGTGCAAAATTGGACATTGCTATCTTGTAGTTAGAGATGTTTGAATGCAGCAAAATTTTGTTGCCATTAATTTGATAATACAATGAAGATTTATACTTTTCAAACCAAATTGGAAAAGTAAAATGTAGGTTATCATTCCAATTTCTTTTATTGACAAATTATGAACTATTGCAACCCAAAGGCTAATTGCATACAGTCATATTCACAGAGAGAAAGATAAAGAGAAGTTGGGTTTTACGGAGTGTATCATTCACATTTCTTTTGTTCTGATTGTAGGCAAGACGGGAAGCACAGTCCGAGAAGCGCCGTCAGATGGTAGACCAGCTGTTTGACAAGTGGGACAATGACGGCTCTGGATACCTGGACCTCGAAGAGTTCCATTCCATCATGGCCAAGTTCAAGGACAACATGGAGTCAAGAATAATGGCTAAAGGTAAACACATTTTGTTCTGCCTCACACAATCAATTGAATATAATAGGGAAAGGTGGCATTATGCATTTGCTCCACCCATCCCCAATGGGGAAACAATAGTTTTGGACGGCTAACTACTTGAATAGTCATAAGGGAGCATTATTCGCCATGGTCATCAATTTAAAAGCATGTGCAGTAATAAAAAGAGAGATGCAGAAAAACGAAAGAGAACAATTTCAGAAAATTATCCATGAAGAAAAAAAAACGTCCCTTGCCTACTTCTGTATCCTTTCTACAAATCATTACACTGCACTTTGAATTTTAAAGACAACCCACACTCTTTTTCAGTTACTTTCAAATGAGTTTTTTTTTAATGTCGTATGTGTTATTGCTAGAAACTTGCTATTGATTGCAAATCAATGGAAAATTTGAATACAAATTTTCATTAGCACATGCATGGTCTGTGCATTTTAGAATGTCTATTTTAAACTTTCTAGCGACACTCCCTTACTACTTTTTATGTCGCAATGCCACAAATGATACTATCCTTCTCTCCTTGTCTTAGCGGAGGCAAGCAAACTACATACCTCAAAAGTGGTATCTTTTAATCAATTCAATTCTTTGCTTTCTTTTTTTTTTTTTTTTTTTTACAGCCAAGCAGAAGCTTGAGAAAGAAGAGCTTGACAATCGTCTCAGCAAGCAGGAATTCAAGGCTTACGTTGAGGCAGTGTGTTCACTTCTACCAGGCGGTCCAGACAACTTTGATCCACTCATTGATTTCCTTATGACAAGTGTAGAAGTAAGTGCTATTTACAGATTATTATTAACCCATGTATTCCTTGAATGCAGTGAGCGCCGAATGGTAGCCATGCTATAGCCGGGTAATAATGCACAGAGCGCTTAGAAACACTTCGTATTAAGCGCTATATAAATGTTGTGTATTATTATTATTATTATTTCAAGACTTTATTTTACCAACTACCTTGCCTGAGAAAGCCCCCAATACAGGTATTTTACCATTTGTTTATGTGCAATTAACTGATGAATTCATTACATACTTGAAACAGCTCAGCCATTATATATTGTGGGAAAAATATGCTTTTGAAGTTCACTTTGTCTCATATTATGGAGTATTTAAATTCAGCTTGAACTCTCAAATTTCATTGTTTCATTAAAATTTTGTGTCCTACGGAAAATGTTGAAATAGAATTTATCTTAATGCATGTTTAAACTTTTTCAAGCTCATGCAACTCAAAATTTGTTCTAGTCAAATGAAGGAATCTGTCCCATGTGGTAGACACCAAGTTTATTCATAAAGTCCAACATCAAGTTTATTCTAAGTCAACATTTTTCCACATTATTTTAGAAATAAAAGAAATGAGGAGTTTGTGTATGTGTTGATTTACTGATGCAATATTCTTTTGTTTTGAAATAACAGAGATCATATGAAGAGAGGATCCGTGGTCAGGCAAGAAAGAAATGGTTAGCTTCCATCATCCAATCAGCAGAGACGAGTGCTGGGAGTATGCAACCTGTCTATAAGAGTGTCTTCAATTCTCTTTACAAGGTCAGTGCTCAATTAAATTCTATCTGTTGAATATGAATTGGGAGATTTTTTTTTAAATAAAAAATGAGATGCTTTTTTGTATGGGGGACTTGAATGGTCAAGGGGAGGGGGTGACAATCAAACAGTCCTCTTATGACTTTAGAGGGAAACGTCTGGTGTAAATTTGGGAAGGCAGTAATAATTATATGGGGATGTTGCTACAAATTTGCGATTGATCACAAATTAGCAACAAATTAGTCGGAACTTGGTATTTTCATTTGCACACCGTTTGAGTGTGCTTTTGACAAGACGTGTATGAAATAATAGTTTGGATTGGTTCTTGTCGATCAACTGCAATTTGCAATTGATCGTAACTTTGTAGCAACTATATCTGCTACAATATCTGCAACTATATCTGCTACTATTACAGTATGTAAAACTTGGATGAGTAGCAATATGATGTCTGTATAAAAGCTGACGAAGCTCTTTAATAAGGTTGTATTATAAGGTATTAATACCATGAAACTTTGTCATTGAAAAGAAATATGCCTACATATACATCTAATTAGAAAAATGGCAGATTGTCTTCTAATCTGCGCAGAATATATGTCCTTGAGTTCTCTTGAAGACAAAGAGGGCGTTTTTCAAAAGTTGCAATGGATTGCAAGTTGCAATTGATGCAAAATCAAAATCATTGTTTCACGTGAGTCTAGTTAAAAGTGCATAATATGCATGAATGAAAATAACATTTCCAATTTGCAATAATTGATTTGCAGTTGATTTACGATCAATTGCAACCTTATAGTAACAAAAGATTATCAAAGATTGGTATCTTTTTTATGTGTGCATAGGATGCTGATCAGCACGGTCGAGGGAAGCGCATCAGTGCGAACATCGGCCTTCTGGAGAGGAATGACGTGAACCCATCACGAGGTCTGACCTGTCTACGTTACGTGGCTGCGACACCGGATGACGCAGGATTCATGCTCAATAAGATTCTATTCAGAGACATGAAGGGTATCAGGTATGTATATGTTCCGTAGAATGTTGGTATATGTGCAATTCCACAAAAATGTCATGCCCATTATGCCCAAAAATACTTTTAAAACAAATTTTATCTGTGGCACACACATCAAATTTCAAGGAATTCCATCAAGGCCTGGACTCACTGTTAGCGTAACGGACATGATAATGCTGCGGAATTTCCTATTTGGAAGCATCTTGGTATAGTGGTTCTGATTAACACCTTTCAAACAGAGGGTCTTATTTTGAATGCCACCCTTGGCATTAGTTACATTTATCAATAAATTCATGCACACTGTGCTGTCCTTAACACAGGTGAGACAAATTGGTATCTGATAAGAACATTTGTTCCTTTAAATGATTGCAGTCTAGTGTAAATTGGGCTAAAGCCAAGGTAATATTAACACAAAAACTCCTTGAGCACTCTTCAGCATGGTTACAAATTGTGTGTATATGTGAGACTCGAGGACGTTTTATTCATGATTATAATCTATTGCCTTATTCGTTACTCAATGCCAGTGGAATATACTGGTCATAAGTAAAGATATTTTCGTCTTATCATGATTGCCGATATAATATTTTTCACCTTTTTATCAATCATAATAGATCATAAAACAATATTTGATTGATGCTACCATGTATGTGTTATTTCTAATCCTATTTAATCTTTCCCTCTTCTATCTCTCTTATCAGTTTCTCCTCCATAGACAGTGGCAAGCCCATCCACGTCCCTCGTGTTCAGAACCACGGCAATATCATGTTCTGGAATCCAGAGCGTGCTGATGAAGTAAGTCAAATTTCATTTCACAATTCATTTAATTTATATATGCCTATCATGCTTTATTGCTTATACTGGCAGCTAAATGTATTTTGAGAATAGGTACACTTGGGAATCAAATGTGCAAAAGATTTTTGATGGTTTTGCAATTGACATACAAACTCAGGGTTGCTGCATGGGCACAAAAATCCCTAACATGGCAACAGCATTTG
Source organism: Temnopleurus reevesii (assembly GCA_036244855.1). Lineage (NCBI taxonomy): Eukaryota > Metazoa > Echinodermata > Echinoidea > Temnopleuroida > Temnopleuridae > Temnopleurus > Temnopleurus reevesii. The sequence goes on from BQKZ01003510.1 coordinate 38,744, forward strand.
TTTTGACATTATATGGATATTCATTAGCATTTGATCAGACGATCATGCATGTACTGATAAACATATCAAAGCAAGTCCTATTTAGAATTGCATTAAATTTCAATAGTACGTTGCTATTTGGGTTGTAAGCGTGAAGTGGCCTTAATAATTTGTGCTTTTTCTAAAAAATCAGTATGCCTTAATCCTGGATAAATATTGCTGAAGACGTAAGCTATCGGGGAAAAGGCATACTCAGAAATAATTGCGCTATTATGTATATATCATGAAAATAATTTTGGAGTATATAACTTACATTCTATTATGTCAGATTTAAAAAAAATCTGTTTCATCAAAAGGATGAGAACGTGTAGTTATTAAGACTGGGAAGGGAGAAAAAAAGAGGAAAGACATTATTTGGGAGTAATTTCCAAGGAAACAAAGAGATGAAATATTATTCATGCATACATTAATCATAGATATCATGGTTATAATCTCCAGTATATATCTTACATCGACATATGTCATTTATATGCCATGAAAATCGTTGATTATCATCCATAGGAATTTATATACATTCATTATATCACGTTAGAAAGCTGTCTATGTTTTTTTTTACCGAAAACTTTAAAAGCAGTCGGAAAAAGACAAAAGAATGGTCATCTTTTCAGAAATTTTATCTTATACTTGTATGTTAATCCAGTTTTGCGGAAGAGCTTTTTGTTGAGCATTGTGTAAGATTGACATTCATGACATATCAGCATTATTTCTCCTAAGTTACTTCAAAAAGGGAAACTTTGGAATGCAAATTTCTGCTGAAAAACATTTAATACCCTTAATATTCAGGTATCTATTTGCGTTTAGTCCATATATTTCACATCAAATTAAAGTTAGGGTTTATGAAAAAATGGATAACATAGAATAAAGTTAAAGTATCCCTACATCGACCATTACAAAATTCTGACTGCTTGTTGTTTCTCAAAATCTGCCATTTTTTTATATACTCGATAACAATTATTTCAGTAGCATAGATTCCAAAGTTTAATCCTCATTTAACGTTCAATCTAGAAATGGGAAAGCGAAGACTTCCAACCAACGTGTCTGGAGGAGGTAAAATATTAGATGAAAATATATTCTGTCATCCCATCTTTTCATTCTATTTGATCATTTTCACCTGAATATTTTCCTAACTTTTTCTAAAACAGGCATTTACTATCAGCCTAAAAGCATGACATTATACAATTAATTTCCTTGTTAGTTCAGTTGAATGCATGATATTTATATTTTCTTTCTTTGAAATCATTAATGTTTTCGTTCATGTTAGAGGCCCAAAGTAAGTCTTTCATTTCACAAATAGAACGAGATTTACTTTTTTGATGATTTTCCTGTCTCACATTTCTCTTTCGGCTTGGGCTTGGTGGTTATTCTTTGGGTCAGTATTTTACTAAGCATGCAGCCATTTTGTATTTGTTTGATTGGCATGTTTTCACATTTCGTATTAAAGGTTGGTGACACTGGGTTTATATGCATGTTCATATTTGTGCTTGTTCATTCTGTTTTCTATATTAAAAATATGTGTAGCTTAGATTCTTATACATCATTGGTATTTCCAGGCCATGCGGACCATCCTATCTAGTTAATTCTTGATAATTTGGACATGATGGCCGGGGTTTACAAAGGTGGTTTATCTTCTGACCAAGTTTCAACCATGATGTGATTATACAAGCCTAAATGTGCTTGAATAATTGTCAAATTGGTTCGTTCATTGGACCGCTTTTCTGGGTACACACTAAATCAAGTTCACTACCAGCTTTTCTGGGTACACACTAAATCAAGTTCACTACCAGTTAAATTTTCCCACGCCATGGTTTAAAGTACAAATGTAGTTGCTAAAAGAAAAATAAACTGCCTTTTTTAATTCTGGCCATTGGGTTTCCCATAACCATCTCTCCAGTCACTCAGTAATTCTTCATTAAAGTATATGTCTCTAGCCTGCTGCAAGCCATAGTGCCTCACTTATAATTAGTAATTGTTTAAGCGGACTATAGTGGAGAAAATCCACTTTTTTTTCTACTGAACTGGCTCTTTGCTTACATATTTTAGCCTTGATAAAACACAAGAAATAGTGCTAGATTCAAACTCTGTCTCATAATGTGATACTACAAGACTTTCTATTGAATATTGCTTCACAAATTGTCGCAGATGTGCATGCATATGATTTCAGTATTTGCTTTGCTTCATTAGATAGATCATTTAATAAACCAGTGAAGGCAAATGCAGCAATTTCTATGTGCTAAACAAATGATCAAAGTAACATAACCGCAATATTGGGTAAAAACACAATGAAAAGTTAATGACGGGAAATTGAAATAGAAATAATCATCTTGTTGGAAACAACACACACAAAAAAAAAAAAACATAAGCACATCTTAAAGTGCAACAACTTTCAATTGTAGTCACACAAGAATTTCACTGGGAGCACATGGATAGGTTTTGCAAACATCTTCATGATTTTCTTTTTGGTCACAACAATGTCTTCTATGGCCTCTTGGTACCCTTTTTTTAATAAAACAATCTGATCTTTGGTGTTTGGTTGACACCAATAGGGTTTTTATGGAAAATGTTGTGTACATTCTAGCACAAATATTTTCGGTGGAAATAAAGATTTCAAGATTGCTCATGATTTTATTTAATAAGCTCATAAACATAATACAAGCAAGGTCTTAATGCACATCATTATTCTTGGACTCTTTTCTATTACAAATTGTGGTACTTTTCATCTGGGTTTCCCCCATATACATTTTTATCTCATAATGGGTCTTTGCATTGGCATACTTCCTTGCAGATCTACAATATTACAAAACTAATGCATATATCCAACCATTTCATGTCATTTGTATTAGCCATAATGAGCTTACGCTGTCAATGTTTATATATTTTTGTACAAGATTATGTTGAAGTTTAAATGTATCTTACATAATTTGTATCTTAAAAATTGTTTTGTAAACAATAATAGTTGACCTGCAAGAAAAGAATTGTTCCTTTGTATTGTGTTCCAGTATTACAGCTTATAGAAGGCCACCGCATACTACATGACTTTTAGTCATACAACCTTGAGACTAATTTTGCAAATACTGAAACATGCTATGATGCGTTGTATCACAGCGATTTACTTGATACTTAATACTTCATCCAGTTTCAAATATCAAGTATCTCGCCATGAAACGAAGTATTACAGCCCGATTAAGTATTTGCAAAATTGGTCTTAAGGTTGTATGACTAAAAGTTATTTGTGGTGTGTGGTGGCATTGAAAACATATGTTATTATTTTGTCCAGAGAGTAAATGAACTTGTATCAATGTGACAATTTAGTTTCAAAATGTTCTTTCTTATGCATGTTTCTGTTTTAACCAGTTGGTCCGTTATTTGAGAGTTAGACCAGCATGTTTATTGGTTCTATTAATAGTCTGTATTGCCCTCTGTAGTTTGTGTTTCTTATTATTGCAAACTTTGCACTTTTGCACGCGTTCAGAAATACAAGAAGATTTCTATTGACGATTATGACCCCGCAAGAGTAAGTGTTCGATGTCCTAAAGTAACCTCCGATTTTGCAGTGGACTCTCTTAATTCTGAAGTTGTTTGTGGATATAACACTGAAATCTTTTCTTTCTTGATTTGATCTTTGTTTGATTTTTATTTTCTTCTCTATTGAGATCAGTATGATATACCCCTTTTTGTAACAATGAAATAAAAAAACAAATTTTCTCATAAGTTAAATATTTTTAATATTTCTATGTTTCTGTAAATAAATCCACAAACTGTATGATATTTTCTTATGATTACTCAAGACTGACAAATTTAATATTAACATTTCATAGTAATCATTTTTTCCTTCAAAATATTATTACTTTATTTTTTCATGCTAGAGATCTGATATTGTGTTTTTGATTTTTATTCACCATGTTATTAATCATCATTGTTGTGATGTAATGTTAATCCAATGTGAACATCAGAAATGTTTAATAGTCACTTCTGAACATGGGTTGCATCATATCAGGGCACTAACTAGTACATCAGTCTGAAAATGAGAATAAGTTTTTCTAGTTTTTTTCGATGTTTTCTTGGACAATCGTCATTTTATGAAGATTTTGCCCCCCCCCCCCCCACGCCTCAAAAAATGTAAGTGTAGTTGACTCACCTGCTGAAAAATACTGGTTGATGGCAAAAATGTCAAAAATTGAGGGGGGGGGGCGGTAGGGGGAGAAAGTAAGTCCATTAAAGTCGACAATAGACTATCAAATTTCATTTCATTTTTAATTCATGAAATATTTTCTGTAGAGCTACAGAAAGTTGAGGATCATTCATAAGAAAGCAGAAAATCATTTGCTTTTTTTAAAAGAATTTTCAATTCCTATATTTACAAGAATATACTTTTATACAGAGATGTCCTCATTTTTTAACCAGTAGCCATATAGCTTACTTTCTAACTGCAACCACTTGTAATTCATATGTACATTTGTAGATGCTGAATCATGCCTGCTTGAGTTACCAAACTTTTATTTCCTTTTTTGAATACTTTTAAATACATTTTTGAATACTTATTGTACCATTGGGTCTGTTTCCATAAAGTCTAATCTGTTGAACGAATACAATTTAGACACTTGTGATAGTTCAAAATATAAAGGTATATTGCAAAGGATAGATAGCTTTGTTGAGAATGATTTTAGAATCATTCTAATGCAAGAATCTTTAATTATCACTTTCCATGAGAAAAAGAATGTTAGTGTTTTGTCTTGTTGTGTTTTTGTTCTACTTATTTATGTGATCTGTGTTCCACTAATTCTTGTTCATTCTCCAGCTTGGAGCTATCATGCGCCTAGAATATGTGTAGCATGGCTCTCTTTAGTTTAGTTTCTGCAAACCAGAAATTATCACACTCACAAAAACTTAACTTAAAAAAGATCATACATATTTTCTGTGGATATGCTTTCACAATTATTATTGTCTATCCATCATGTATACAGTTCACATGGTCCTATGAGGAATCAAATATATTTGTGAAGTTACCAAACTTTTCACAAAGTTATTTTGGTGAATATAAGCTTATTGCTAAGAGTATTTTTATGCCAAAATTTCTGGTTTTACAGTATGCACTTAAATTGCAATTTATCCACCCCTTTGTACTTCTTTACACAGCAATTTCCCTTCAATCTTTCTATTTTATATGTGATAATGAAATAAACTCTGAAGCACTTATCACTTGATATAATGAAGAATCCTTAATTCCCTTTTAAAATAATGAGTGAGTAAAAGATTTCTTATAGAATTACATTATTGACATCAAGATAATTCAAAATAAATATTGATAAACTATTTGTATATTTACTTTACATAAACATTATTTTCACTAATTGCCCGGAAGGGAAATCTGAATAATTATATGATATTTTGTTCAACTTGATATATTTTATCTGAGCTTTGTAGATATGAAATGATCAGGACAAATTTACCTAGCTCATTTTGTGTTTAATTAATGACTTTTAGTTACTAGAGAATTGTAAGATCAAAACTGTAGTCATGAAAATTCTCAAATTCCTAGAAATTAATATGGAAAGGAAATTGAGCAAATCATTATTCTAACTGTGCCAAATTTAGTGATGTCAAATCTTAACACTTCGAGCAAGGACTTTTTAGAAAAAAATAAACGTTGAAACTGTCAAAAGTCTTTCATCTTTGTTCAAATTCAATAGTGGTGCTTATTTTGTGATTGTATTCATTTCTTGAATAAGTTTTTAAAAAAGATATGACTAACTAAAAATGATTAGATTTTCTGCAACAGTTAAAAAAAAACAAGCATATTATTTGAATTGTATTGGTTGAATAGATAAATTAACTAGTTGCTTCAAATAAGTTGTAAAATAATAATATATGCAATTAACTCTGATAAATGTCTCTAAGTGTTCCACCATTAATGCAGCAAGTGATGAGTATCTTCATCACCTGTAGAGATTGGTATTCGTATTAGTCGCAAAATGCGAAACTCAATTTTTGTACCGTTATTTCATTTCTTTGATTTTAATAGGATCGGCAAGGATCGTTCTTGGTGATACCGCTCAAAGACTTCAGGAAGCGTGTGTTTGGCTTGATGGGCATTGATACACTTAATGATCCTCTTGAAAAGAGCATCTTCATAACGCATGAAATCAGCTTCTTCCAGGTAGGTAGATGTACTATTAAAAGAAGAAATAGAAAGGGGAGATAGAGAGATAGAGAGAGAGAGAACGAGATTTGTAACGGATCGACAAGGATCGTTTTTAGTGATACCGCTCAAAGACTTCCGGAAGCGTGTGTTTGGCTTGATGGGCATCGATACACTCAATGATCCTTTAGAGAAGAGTATTTTCATCACGCATGAAATCAGCTTCTTCCAGGTAAGTAATTGTTCTTAGAGTAGATTTGTACCCTATTTCTTCTACTCTCCTATGGTCAGGAGACTACTACAGTACACCACAGGCAACTGTGGTGTTGTAGCGAAGAGGTTGTAGGTTTTAATTCCACACTGGTATGTGCTGTGTTTTTCTTGCAGCATTAGGGTTCTCTACCACAAACATGTTATAATCTATTTCCGCAAAATGAAGTCAAATGCCAATTCAATGCTCCTTTGTAATGGTATTGAAATCGGAACCGGATTCGGATTGTGATATCAACACAATTCAATGCATGACATATGGCTCTATTGTCCCATGACACACTTAATTCTTTGAAAGGGTTTTTAGTTCTGTTCACAGTAGAAGCTTGTGTAATCCATTATGGGTCAGGAGGATACAAATTGGTACCGTAAATTTCTTTCTTACATTATTTCTGCATAATTATATATTTAAAAGAAAATAACAAGCAAAGAGAATATTATGCTGGCACTTTTTTCAGGAATGGTATATTTCCTACAGCTGTGACTTCTTACTCAGACGTATGGAAATATATCCTTTTACATTATTTTATACATAGGATATTCTGAGGGATTTTTGACACTGTAGAAAACAAGCAAGAAAGCTAGCATTTAGACATTGTTGATTCATGTCCTATCTATAGCTGAGAACAATCTTAGAAAAATTTGTGAACTTTTCCACATTCATAGGGTGTTGCAAAGGCATTTGCAACTGCTTACCAATACGTTGATGTGAGACGGAAGACTCTACGTATCGCAGAAAGCGCTGTATCTTGGATTCACAGACGTAGTCCTCACGTCCAGGAGATTAACGTCTTCATCGTCGAACCTGATGACAAGGTATCATTTAGAGATTTTTTTTTTATCAGAGCCCATCCTCTCAAGAAAGTTCTGTTCTAGAAAAGCAATTATTGTAGTGTTTGGCAATTACATTTAGAATAACACTAACTCTAACCCATTGTTTTCTTGATATGATCTTTTATAATGACTAATCATATCTTCCAGAAATGTTGCATTGCCTAAATTGTTTTCTAATGGAAAATTATTGCACTTTAATTAAATTAGTTTTCTGACTATAAGTTGGGATGAGATGCATCTGCTACAACCAACAACTAGTGAATAGAAAATAATTATGATTCACACGGTTCCAGCAAATACAACTGGCAAATAATTACAACTTTCTAGCATCACCCCCTATACCCGCTTCTAACTTTCTTTGAACTAATTTCATGATTCTAATTATTCCATGATTGCAACAATCATTTCACCCTCCTAACTAAATGATTCACTCTCTCTAGCTTCATTTCTGCATTTTAACATTCATAATGTAAGCTATTTGACTTTGATTATTCTTCTTGCATGCCTTATTTTTGTTGAGCTTTTGTCAGCTAGCCTTTTTAGTAGATGTAGCATTTTGCATTATTCTACAGATTTATAACTTGAATTAGCAGTTGTAATTATCTCAGTATCTTTCAAATTAAAAGCCTTATCTTATTTTTCATATTGGTTTTGTTCATTTGAATCCTAAGAAGAGCTTGACCTAATTGATCAATATTTTTTGCATGAACATTATCACAGCCTATGTTCACATCCATACATTTTATTATTGCTTTACTTGTCCAAAGCGCCCTGCAGCACAAAGCTCAGATACCGCGCCAGGGGTAAAACTTGAAATTTGGATATGTGATTTATTTTGTTGGGAGTGACAGGTGTGATGTTTTCATATTCACTCCATTTCCGTGGTTTGTAGTATGTTACGGTGACATTGTTCTCACAATTTTGGTGTCATGCTGTAATGTCATGGTTTTCATTGCATTGCCCATTAGTTCAATTTGATTGCCCAATGTCTCAAAGTTTGTCCGTAAAAGCAGGATGCAATCTTACTCCGACATATTTAATAATTCTGTAAACCTCTGAATAAGTTGAGTTTTATAGTGTCAATTTGTGGTTTACAAATCTGTTATATCTACAAGATGGGGCAGAAATGTTTGTTATTATTAACCAGTCACTGAACATTGACTTTTTCATTTGCCAAGCAAGACATTTCCAATGGTAGTTCCAATCAAAGCGTAATGGAATAGAAGTATTGAGCTATCAAAATATGGCTGATTTTGCAGATTATTTTTTTAATAAAATTTTGAGATATCAAGTTGATCAGATCAGCAGTAAGATTTAAAAAAAAATCACACTCTTTATCATGAAACCAATGGCTCTTTCATGCAGTGTATATTACTTCATTGCTGTCATCTCTCATCACTGTGAGTAGAAGGGACAAAGGATTGGGACAAAGTCAACAACTTCCATTGAATCATTCACAATAGCGAAATGCACTAACAATAAATTTCATTCCCTCTGACTCTGGAGTAATACTGAACAGGTGTTGTACCTTTTCACTGAATGAACAAGGAAGCTTTTTCTTTTGTGATCATGAAGCTATTTTGGTTTGAATAAAGTTATCTACTCAGTACAATTCCCTTGCCCCTTCCTATAGCATGCTTATTAATCTTAGCAAAATAGGATGATATTTTAGCAGTAGTGATAATTCAGCCAGCACGCAAATGGGTCAGTTTTGCACAAAATGTGTTGATAATTGACAGCTCTGGAATGCTTTCAAGTAATTAAAGTTTGGGAGAATACCTCCATCAACCTTTCATTGGCCACTCTTTCCATTTATTTTCTGTTTTAACGTGTTGATATGTCCAAGGTTTTAAATACAGTGGCCCGTATACTATTCAATAAGTTATATAGCACAGTTTTTGGCAATTTTATCTGTGTTTGTCATCTAAAATTAAATCTTTCATTTTGAATACGGATCAAATTCACCACCTTTGTGTTTTGCATGTCTACCTATGGGGATGTTGTTCAAAATCAACTGCAAATCAACTGCAACTTTGCAAACTATAATGCGCATTTTCATCCGCACACAGTATGCGCATTTAACAAGACGCGCATAAAACAATGATTTTGATTGGCATGTTCCGATCAACTGAAGCTTGCGATCAATTGCAACTTTTGAACAACACCCCTTAATATGTTTCTGCTGTTTTCTTTTCACTGCACTTTCTGTTCTGTTGCTTTTCTTACTTGATCTGTTTGCTTTTCTAACTTGATTGTATGCACGTGTTTGGTCTTGCTTTCTTTCTTTCTGCACCACTAACTCAAGGAGTTTGAATTGCGCAGGCCTCGCATGATTAAGGCCAAGAAAAATGTCTTTCACTTCATGGAGACTGCCTCAAAACAGGTAAGGGGTTCTCCCTCCATGCAAAGGATACAAGTGCCAAAAAAGACCAACAAGTCTGGGCTGTATTGGAAAATAAAAAAGGGTAGAACTGAAAACTAGGGCTTAAAGTTTGTCTCGGTATGATAATACCATGCAGAACTACATGAATAATACAAAATTTTATTCCACATGCCTAATTTATTAGAAACGGGCTGTCTGAAAAATTAATTGAAATTTATAATTCATTGATGTATAATTATAACAAATAATTATACTAATCATAACAAGTATTATGCATTTTGGTGAGATCTTCTGCTTGAACAAGCCATTTATGATGTTACATTTTTTTTAAAGAAAATTCTAAAAGAACTTGTAATTGCGACAAATATGAAAAAACATGAAAAAGACATTAGATAAAAAAAAAAAATGTCAGTACCATGTCCAAACATTATCTAAAATGTACATCTATCCAAAATTCAGTGAAGCTTCATTCTATATGCTTGAAAAAAAAAAAAAACCCTGAATTTATGACATTTGAACAAGTGTAATGGTAAAAAAAAATATAAGCTCATTTCAACCCATCAAACAATTATAACCCTTTAGAGACACCTGTGTCACAATCTTTCGATATTGAATTTCAATTTCAGAAGAGTAATTTTCAAAGGTATTTTGGCACTTGTATCTTAAAACAAATTTTATTCTTCATAGTATATATCCAATCATATTGCTGTTGTTTCTCTTATATGTGACATTAATGATTACGCAACAGTAACCAATAGATGTCCATTGCAAATTGGCCATATTCAGGATATATATTACATTTCTAAAACTAGACAAACAATCATTATTTCATGAGAATGGGTCCAGCCAGTTGAACATTATGATACTTTTTGTGAAAGAATGTCTGGTCAAAGTTTGGCATTTTGTTATTGTTCAAACAGATGTTAGTTCAGGCAACACAAAACATGTCATAACGTTGATCTGACAAATTGCGCCACAGACTGTCAAATCTTTTGACTGACTGACCCTATTTTGATTAAATAAGGCTTGTTTATCTCATAAAGAAATACTCTTTTGTATGCTGCTGTTCTAATTGTGCTCACTCTTGCTAATTGTTTTCCTGATCTTGTGTTCTAGTATAAGATATCGAATTTAATACAATGTAATCTAAGCTAATTCAATAATAACATTCATATCGTCATTTTTTGTATTCTCTTTCTGAAACAAAAAGATCAACCTATAAAGACAACTGTATCCCTTGTATTAACTTATTTTGCTGCTCTTATTGCTTTCATTTTTATTCCTCCATTATCTTTCTGCAACAAAATATTGATTATTTCAAATTATACATAACAATTGTGAATAAAAACTGATGTTCTTTCATTAAAATTTTTTTTTGGGTGGATTGGTACATTGTTTCTCTCTGTTTCTTTCATACAATGTCCTTCAAAATGTGAAGGTTTATGAATCACAAACCTGTATGAAATGATGTCCTTTATGCTTGGTTTTGTGTTTATCTTTGTCTGTAGATTGATGACTTTGTCCTAAGAAGGATGATAACAACTGATAAGAAAGGAACCATCACCGTCCATGATCGTCCTCCACGTTTGGAGCGCAAGGAAAACCTTTTCAGGTAACTCCAAAATTGATGATAATTCTTTGAAATAAAAATTAATAATTAGGCATTGATTCAGTAGATGATGATGATGATCCACACAATTTATTTGGTGCCATGTATCTGTTAGAAACGTAAAAGGTGCAGACTCCTCTACATATGTCATCATTCAAATGCCCTCGGATACAAAGGAGACTTTTGTGAAAATTTTAAATTGAGTGTGCTGTTCATATCACAAGAGATGAAGGAAGGGTGATCCACAATTAATGGGGCAATTGAGAAAAACCTCTATTTCCACAGTAAGTATCCAAAGTTTTTACTGTCAGCAGCATCTTTCATTTTTCACTAATTTGATTATGATTATGCCTCTCTGTTTCCTTTTTCATAAATTTTTGTTGATAGTCAATTCAAATGCCCTCTGATACACTCCCTAATAATATATGTAATGCTGGTTCCTTAGAATCATTCAAGAGAGAAGAACAGGCGTGTTTAAATCATATATATCATTATCAATTCTCCTATAGGGATGACCTCTTCAAAACCGTAGATAACTCTGAAACCATAACAGCCGATGCCTACGGGTAGCGCCACCTCGCCTTCCCACTCCAGGATACAGAAGGTCGTTGTGTCGCCTTAGTCGACCTGTGGTGTCTTATTAATACATTCTCATTAATCCTCAATTTTCCTACAGGGATTACCTACTCAAAACCATAGATAACTCTGAAATGGTAACAACCAAAGCGTAAGGCCAGTGCGACAGCGCCTTCCCGCTATGAAACAAAGAAGGTCACTGGGTTGCCTTACTAATAAATTTGCATTGATTCTTTATTTCCGTACAGGGATTACCTCTTCAAAACCGTAGATAACTCTGAAACCGTTACAGCAGACGCTTACGGCCAGCGCCATCTCGCCTTCCCGCTGCGAGACACGGAAGGTCGTTGTGTCGCCTTGGTTGACCTCAGCATCGGAGACCAGAAGCAGCTACCTGGGCATGAGAACAAAGAGGTCCAGAGGATGTTAAAGCTGCTGCAGGCGGCGCACAAGGAAGTGTCGGAGGAGTCGTCAGGAGGGGAGAGGAAGATTGTTCTTGGTGAGTATTGTTTTTTTTAACTGTACAGCTGGGCAGATCAAATTTGAATTTGATTAATTTGAAAAAAATGTATTCCCATCCTAGAAAATACATCATGTATGACCCCAGTGAGTTGTATTGTGTCTAATATGGGCTGGATTCTGCTATATTACTTGATTAATTATTGATTATTTGCAGGTAATGACGGACACCTTTCTCAATCTTAATGGCCACAATTTACATTTTCATGAATTATAAGTATGTATTTATTAACACACTAGGTACATTTTTTCATTGAATATATGCCAAGGTTTTTTTTTTTGTCCCAAGTATTTGCTCAATTTTTGATGGATTTCACTAAATGCCAAAATAATTGATTAGATACACTAACAAAGCAATATGCCTATTCCTTTCTATTTATTGCCAGAACAAAACTATGAATGGAGAGGAATCTTTGTGCTTGACATCTAAACCTTGCATACATTTAAATTTTCCCTCAATAACGCGATACAGAGGCCGAGAAGAGGAGCGAGAAGGTCATCTGCAGTATTCTGACACAGTATATGACACAAAGAGATGGGACCAAGAAAATCACCTTGTTATAGCAAGAGTTTATTATATCAGTGCTCTTTCAACTGTATTTCTATTCTCTTCGTACTCTATACAGAGGCTGAGAAGGGGAGCGAGCAGTCGCGTATCGACATCATGTTTGACCGCATCATGCTGACTGACCTGCGGAACACGGTCAGCAAGCTGAACGCTCAGGCCTTCGCTGAGCTGAAGAGCTACAAGGATCCTCCTAAAGTCATCCACAGTATTCTGGTTTCGGTCCTGGCCCTGTTCTACAGGGACAAGTACCAGGAAGGGGAGCTGGACTCGTGGAACACATGTAAACAGGTGAGTCTGGAACTGGTTGTATTTGTGCCTCCGACTCTGATAAATGTACATCTAGACCCACTTGCAGCTATGCTACGCCTTTTCCATTTTTAAAAAAATTTATATTAAAAAAAAATGGGTGATGCTTTATTTATTTGCACAATGTCTAAAAATCTGTGAATGTTAGCTGTCACATGGGCATAGTTTCCCACCCAAGAAGTTCTCTCACAACCAAAAGAAAAAATATCTAGGGTATTGTGATATATCCCTTTATATTCCCTTTGACAAGAATTGTGATAATTCAAATTATTATGATTTATGACTAGTGAAAAAGTTGAGGTAATACCAGTAGCATTCTATTAGCAGTACAAAGAGAGATAATTGGCTGATTCCACAAAAGTGTCATGTCCGTTATGCCCAAAAAGATGAATCTTTTAAAAACTATTCATGGGAAATTCCTTGAGATTCAATACGTACGAAACAGATCCTATATATGACAGACATATCAAATCTCAAGGAATTCCATCAAAACATGCACTTGCTGTTATCATAAGGGCATAACATAGCCATGTAATTTCTCAATTACAAAATGGCATGAATGTGGAAGATAATTACTGTTAGAAATTTGATTAAAATTGTGTGTGCGCCGTTATGTTTTTCCTTTAGTTTGTTGGGCCTGAACTGATCAAGAAGATTGAGGAGTTTGATCCCACTGCACAGCACATTCCTGGAATTGTGGACATGATCGCTAGCCATCTCAAAGGTTAGTGGAAGTTGATGATTTTATTAGGGTTGTGTCAATAATTTTACAGAGCATTGCAATAGCAGAATGCCAACTGTTCCCGAATATGGATAAAGATAGAAATTAGAATGTGAATCACCCTAATCTTGAACAGATATTTTCTCATAAGAGATAGCATGAAAAAAATACCTATATGCTTTCTCTCTTGAGAAAATATTTGTCTCAGTTGTTAGATAATTCATATTTTAATTTCTATGTGCATATTCCAGTAAGTTTGGCATTTCTACAATTTTGACAGCACTGAGTTTTAAAACGTCAATCACACAAAAAAAATAAACTACACTTAGACATTAAATTGCTATCATTAACTGAAGAAAAATGAGATGAACAAACTGTGAAAATTTGAGCAAAATCGGACAATCCATTCAAAAGTTATGAATTTTTAAAGTTTTGATATACACCCCTCATGGGCTCCTTAAATTGGCAAATGTACAAGCACAAAATGGCTGCGAACATGGAGAACTCTCCATTCGCTTTGTACAGAACATTTCACATTTTCCTCTTTTTCCAGAAAAGTAGACAAAATTTTGTTTCTTTGGTTAAATATATTATAGCCACATCAATTCTGCAAACATTCCAGAAAGAACGGTGTTGATTCCTCATTTGAAATATGATATTGATCCATTTTCAATAAATTTATATACAAAGTGAATGAGGAGTTCTCCATGTATGACATCA
>BQKZ01003511.1:12008-25893 GCA_036244855.1 Temnopleurus reevesii
TTAAAAAATATTATGATCATTACCTGTCTTATTAAACACGAATTTGCTAATTATCATAAAGTTTACTGCGTCATAAAATATGTCATATGGCTGCAATATCTAAAAGCCATACAGTTTTCTAATTGCATTCCAGTCACAAAATAAAATAGTAGCCAAGTTTAAAATACCAAACGGGTACCAGGAGGAATAATTGGGGTAAGTATAAATACTAATTTAAACCTCATCATCTGCATTAAGATGTTTACTACCAGCAAATACTATGTTTAGAAGAACTTACAAATTTAAAAGTTCAAGACCCAGCTCATTAACATCTTTTTTGTTGTTGAAAAAGTAGAGTTCACGGTCTGATGGTAAGTTAGTTTCTGTTAATAATAATATCTCTTTTTTACCCAGTGTAGCCACTTTCAACCGTGGGGTGTTCTTCCAGTGGGTCCTGCGTAACATAAAGTTACTATCACCCTTTGTCATTATTGAATGCCGAGCGCCTCGCAAGAAGGCATATGGTCCCATCTTTAAAAGTCTTTGGTATGAATCGGCCGGGGATCGAACCCACGACCTCCCGTTCATGGGGCATGCAGATGCTCTCATACTGAACCACACAAGCAGTTAATCGCCGCAGATGTGCACGTCTTAAGGCCGGCTAACACCTTTGCATTTTTAGCTTGCGTCGGCCAAGCGGTTTTTTGTTTTTACTATCAAAAGTGCTCCCCGCACGCCTGACGTTCGCCGTACGCTTCTTTGGCGCAATGCAAATGATAGTCCTCCGTCTGATCAGCATATGCTGTCCGCTCGCTGGACGCACAAATGCACCGGTCATACGGCGGCCTGACGTTTGGCGTACGCTTCTTAAGCGCAACGTCAATCCACCGTCAGATCAGCGTATACTGTGCGCTCGGGGAGCGTTTTTAATTCTAAAAAAAAACGCTGGGCAGGCGCAGGCTAAAGGCGTGAGTAGGCCTTTAAACTGGACTCTGAACAAGCTTTGGAAAGTAGTAAGTAGTAAAAAGTTATACTGGCTGATTAGAGCCAAGCAGTAATATAATTTTTCATTAATAATCCTGTTTAAAACTACGGCCACCAATTCGGGTTTTTTTTAGGAAGTGATGACGGCGAAATGATTTTGTTGCATGAAGACAAAATCCCGAAACAACAACAAAATATTAGGATGTGTGTAAATTTTATAGGAGAATGCGTTTGAATGAAATCAAAACTAGTATCGTGTAACATTACACTTTGGCTACTGTCACTTGGTAAAAACAAAACTGACGAATCATGTAAAATATACTCTTAAATGTACAAATATCAGCTTCCGGCATTCAATTTAATTTTTTTTTCAACAGCATTTTCATTGCATGAAATACGATACTTAGGGGGTGTTATTCAAAAGTTGCAATTGATCGCATGTTGCGGTTCATCGCAACGCGCCAATCAAAGTCATTATTTCATGCGCGTCTTGTTAAATGCGCATACCGTGCGCGAATGAAAATACACGTTACAATATGAAAAGTTGCAGTTGATTTGCAATCGATTATGAGCAACACCCCATTAGAGGGTGTTGGTCAAACAAAATTGCAATTGATCGCAAATCAATTACAAATCAGTTGCAAATTGTAACGCTTATTTTCATTCGCGCATGATACGCGCTTCTTACTAGACGCGCATGAAACAATGATTTTAATTTGGCACGTACGTTCCGATCAACTGCAACTTGCGATCAATTGCAACTTTTGAACAACACCCCTTGCACCGTCATAGGAGTGGAATAGACCAATCCGGGTTAGGTGTTAATTTTTATGCTAATTTCTGACTGTGGGCTTCAGCTATGCTTGTCTATGGACTATTTCCACACTGACATAGCAACACACCTGGCTCAGAACTCAACCTATGAAATAGTACTTTTGTTCATCTATGGAAGCCCCCCATTTATGACCGCCTTTTCGTACAGTGCTGAGAAGTCGAATTCGTGTAAAGAATTAAAAGAGTTTACGGGGAAGCGGTCGTATTTTCTTAGTCAGAAATAGTTAGTTATGTGGTGTGTCTAAATCCAACGCCTCTTTATCGCATCGTGACTTCAATGGAAAAGTGCAGTTGGTGTCATAGCGTGTTTTCGAAATTGATTGAAGGATGCTAGTGGACGGTAGAACACGAGTGCGCATCGGATGTGCGCAATAAATGATGCGCCCATCAGACATGTCAGATGCGCGATCGTCTTCTTCTGTCCAACATGCATCCAATCTGATATGTCGTTTAAACGAAGATGATAATAATAGTATGCAGTTCTTATATAGCGCTAAACACCTTTGATAAAGGTCTCTAAGCGCTCTGCAATCAATGTGGCATTATTACACTGGCTTTAGCAATAGCAGCTTGTGAGGCACTTATGCATTTCAAGGAATATATTCCTACCAGGGATCCATTCACCTCACATGGGTTGAGTGCAGCACAATGTGGATAAATTTCTTGCCGAAGGAAATAAACGCCATGGACGGAACTTGAATGGCGAACCCTTGCATGAAAGGCGAACCCTTGCATGAAAGGCGAGAATCATAACTACTTTTGTTCAAAGTGTTTATTACAGCCCACGGACATGACGTCAAGATATCGAGCTTCAATAATCACAGGGTATATATTTCAGTGACAAAAATTGACATAATTAAAAAGATTGTGTCAAATTTGTACACGAGTTTCGATTATTTCCTTATGCCGAGAGATTTTCAATACTCTCGACTACCAACTACAACTAACAAAAAAAAACTAATGTTAATTCATTGTTGGATGCACACTATTTTTTGTATTCTTTAATAATACATCGCACACAAATTACTCCCATTCATATTTAGGTATCAAAGGTAACAAATACAAAACTATTTAGCATTTCTATTATTTAAAAAAGATATGATTTTACACTGTGCGGATGCTCAGAGTACTCAAACGTACAACTTTTAGGATGTGGCACTGTCCCATACATAAACGATTGTTACTTTTAATTATTCAAATATATTACATGATCAAGTACATTGCATAATAAACATGATATAAATAATTCCGTAAAATAAAGTGGGTCACGGGGCAATAGATATGCATGCCGTGTATTGAATTATGCGGGCGCATCAATTGCAAGCCGGTTCCGATTTGAATAGCATTACGAAAGAGCATTGACTTGGCGTTCGACTTAATTTTACGGAAATAAATCGTGTTATTGGCGGCTAGAGGCTGTTAACGGGTACAATATTGCACCTTTTAAAGTTTCGCAGCAGATCGCACCTTTTCTTGATAGTGTGCACCATTTGCGTTCCATTTTTACTGAGCGTGTAAAAATTTTCATCGCTGTCCATTCATTATGATGTAATGGTGGTGTCGTCATTTTCCCAAAGGTTTCATTTATGTTTTCAGGGATTTCCCCATGCCCTAATGAGAACTAAGTATGCTTAGGTAAGACGGTCATTAAAAGTGAACTTCACCCATACATTGATGTACTGTCAGTCAATGAAGAAAAGAAAGTGGATAGAATTTTGAAAATTTTGACAAAGATCGGATGATCCTTTCAGAAGTTATGTATTTTCAAAGTTTTGATTTGCCCCTCGAATGTGCTCCTTAAACATTGGTAACCTAAAGTGACTGCCGACATGGAGAACTCTCCATTCACTTTTGTACACATAATCCTAAATTTTGTTTAATTTAGAGAAAAATAGGCAGAGAACCAATAAGTTTCATTTCAAAATGGATGCAGAATTGATCAATATGTTCATATTCTTATTATCTACAGAAAGAAGAAAATGATGGAAACCATTTCGTGCCTGCAATGAGCCCATGAGCTGGGATGTAAATCAAAATTTTGAAAATTCATAACTTTTTAATTGATTGTCGGACTTCGCTCAAATATTCACAGTCATTTTATTTTCTTCGATCAACTGAGTGCACATTAATGTATGGGTTAATTCCCCTTTAATTACTCAATTGAGAAAGATTCTGTTAGATTACTCAGTTGGTCAAAGTACGATGTATTAAATACTCCATCAACTAATTGATTTTAGGCATTGCAAACTCAAACTCATAAATATCATTCATCCAAAATAAATAAAATAACACAGTATATTCAAGTGAAAATAGACAATAGAATGTTTTAGCTAATTGCAAGAAAGACAGTCCACGTAATCTTAACTCAATGTGTTTTTTTTTAAACAATGTTTTGCAACAAATTGTAAGTAAGCCGATAGATGACAGAAAATAAAAGCAATCAATCAATTAAATGAATAAATAAATTAAGGCAGTTTCGGTATTTAGAAGACTCTACGTGAACTTATAAACAATTATCTTGTGAATATTTTGTACGCGATTTTCCTTTGTAATTTTGTTCACTTCATGTTTACTTGAAATTTTCCACATTTATTGCGTGTTATCGAAGTGGAAATAAAATTAATAAAAAAGCAAATTATTAAAACAATCTGAATAAAAACTTTCAGGACACTACATTTTCTAAATAAAAGGTTTAAAAAAAATCAATAGATCAACAAATCAATTTTCCAAATTCGAAATGGATATAAACATTCGTATCTTAGCAATATGCTACCTTAAAAGTTTTGTAACACCATGAAAACTATTTCCGAAAAGTTAAGCTGGCCATAGACCTGTACGACGTGTATTTAGCTGTGCGGACACTAATCGTAAGCTGGTTCCGATTTGAATAGCATTACAAAGGACCATTGAATTTGCTTTCGACATAATTTTTTAAAATAGTCTATATCGTGTTTTGTATGAAAAAAGCTCGAATTTACGAGGAATTCGAGAGTTTGTTCTGAACTCAAAGAAGTAATAGACACGTCGTCCTCTGATATCTTCAATTCTATTGCAAAATATCCGATAAACATTGCCACACAAATTATACTACGCAAATAAAGGATTAATTGAAATATTCTATTTGTATATTTATGAATAATGGGAGATTTCTGGAAACGCAATTGTCTTGTATGTTATCAAAAAACAAATTGTCATTCTTTCACACATTGATTGATTCAGTTATTACATTATGTCTCTTTTCCACTACAAATTCTGAATGGTGAGCTTATAGCGAAGTGAAACAATCACTGCTAAGTGCTCATCAACTTCGTTAGTAGCCTAGTAAAAAAAAAAGGGGGGGGGGAGAGGGCTGCAACCTTTCATTTGCACTGTTCGTAATATGGTAGCATAATTCTTGTGATTTTCACCCTTCATGAAAATTCTCTGTCATTTAGAAAAGCTACCTAACTCATTACAATTTAGCCAGAATAGTGTGTGATATATTGCAAAAGTACACAGAGAAAGGTTTTTGAAAATTAAGTCATGCCTTAAATAAATGAGCACAGACGATTGCTGCTAAAAACAAAATCAGGGCACCAAAACATAAGTTTGCGACGTATTTGATTAAATTTTTGTCCAGGTTATATTGTTTTTCTCTTTCATTTCTTAACAGATGCCCAACTTCATCTGATCAAGATCATGTCTTATAATATCGATGGCTGATGATCATTCATGCATGACTGAGCTGAAAATAAAATAATTGAATGATAAAATGCTGATACTGACCTAAAGCGCATATTTTCTTGTGTAGATATACGTGGTATTTATGAATTTTGTTGAAAAATTAGAACAGAAATTTTAGAGCCACTTCTAAATGTTCACTGATGAAAATTTATCATTCCCACATTACNGGGGGGGCGGCGGGTCCAAGTTGGTCGCCATCACTCTCGGGGGGTCTTGAAATTCTGTGTTCGCGCACGATAAGTGCTGGGTGGGTTTTTTTCAATTACGATATATGAGAACTTTACACATGCAGACTGTAGACAGAAGAAAATCAAAGCTATATGCTCATCTATAATTGATTTCCAAAAGCATCATAACGTTCATCCCTCTGCAATCGCCATATTTGAGAATGAGTAAATATTTGATGTTCAATACTGCGAATTACTGTAAGCAGAAGGGACAAATGACTGGGACAAAGTAAACAACTTCATTCAAGCGTTCACAATATCCTCATGATCCCAAAGTAAAGTCACAGGTATCACTCTTGTTGAACATTTTCCCACATAATAAGAAGGATGGAAAATCATTTTGTGTCAATCTAGCTATTGTTAATACTTGAATGAAGGTTGTTTACTTTGTCCCAGACCTGTGTCCGGTCTGCTCAAAGTGAATGGTAATGATGCTGAACAGTCAAGTGGGCTTCTACACACATCATCAAGTGGAATCTTTCGCCGATATATTTTCATATTCAGTGAAATGCCATAAATGATGACCATGTTAACTGACTTCAACCTAAAAGTAGGATTCTTCATGTTACTGGTCCTTACAATCTTCGCTGTTGGACTTTTGGTACCCCGGTCAAGTCCATCACTGAAGATTTATTCAAGTGGTGAGTCATTTCTAATTTTCATTAATGACAATTGGTTTTTAATGTAATATCTGAATATGGAAGAATTTTACACTTGCACGAAATCTGGTCACATGTACGAAATCTTGTTACATATACGAAGTCTGGTCACTGGACTTTTGGTACCCCGATTAAGATTGTATCAATGAAGATTTATCCATGTGGTGAGTCATGTCTCATTTTCATTGATAATTACATAATGTATAAGAATCAGACTGAACTATGTAAGAATTTTACACATGCATGAAATCTGGCCACTGGACTTTTAGTACCCCGATTAAATTCATCAATGAAGATTTATCCAAGCGAGGAGCCATGTTTCATTTTTAATGAAAACTACACTATAAACCAACAGTTTTGCATACATATATTTCCGCGTTTTATTATGGCTAGTTTGACATCATATTGAGCCATTTCCCTCGTTTTTAAGGTGTTTGTTTACATGTGAATGTGCATCATATCGAGTAGAAATTATCATGAAGTTAGGACCACGAAATTCACGTAAATAAAACCTCCGCGAAAAACAGCTATGGCATGTATACCGTACAGTGGATCTCATGGGAAAGGAACACCTGTACTGTATTTTATAGTGGTCGGTTACACAAGACCAATGAGGAATATATTTATTTGGTCTGTCTTTTATATCCATATATTATTATTAAAAAAAAATGATATTCAGAATTGCTGCATTTTAATGTTGCTATAACCTGATGAAATCAAGAGTTTTACCATGATGAACATCAAACGAGAATGGTTATTGCTCGCTACAGAAATAACATAGTTATCATCATGGATATTATTTATATTGGTATCGCCATCAATTATCATCATCATCATCATCATTAATATTATAATTTATACGTTTATCATTAGAATAAATGGGTACATGGTGGGATATGAAGATTGTCGTCGCCACTTTAACATACGCTGACATTGAAAAATTCGGCCGGGATTACGGGACTGTTGATGAAACATATAAGCCCCTCAGCCCCATGTCTAATTTTGGCCGCTATGGTGGTGATAGAAGTAGTAGTAGTAGTAGCAATAGTAGTAGCAATAGTAGTAGTAGTAGTAGTAGTAGTAATCAGTGGTAATAGTAGTAGTAGTAGTAGTAGTAGTAACAACAGTATTTACATACATTTTTTTTTTATCTACCTCTATATTTTCTCTTCTGTAATTAATCCTATCATTATAGCATTACAAATGGACCACCACAAGCAGGGAAAGAATGATCAAACCCTAGTAAGTACTGTAGTAATATAAAATATAAACAATTAGGGAGTCATAAAAATACTCCCGAACGAAAGAGATTGAATATATATCTTTTTATTATCGAGGATCATTATATCTCAATTAGTTTGCTTTTTTTTTGGGGGGGGGGGGGGTTACCGACTTTTATCTTACAGGAAGTATTTTGAAACAAATATTTTAAAACGGTATAAACTATTTCCAAAAAGTTAACTAGAACGCAGACAATAGGTCCGTACACCGTGTATTCGACTGTGCGGACACAACAATGACAAGCCGGTACCGAATTCAATAGCATTACAAAGGACCATTGAAATTGCGTTCGACTTAACTTTTCAAAAATACTTTATATCGTGTTTTTTTTTGTAAATTTCTGAGCTAGCTTATATAAGGTTTTTGTTTACAAGTTCATGAAGTTTTTAAGTGAGACATATAATGAATACACATGAAGAAATACATCTCAAGTTATCTTCGATGACGGCATTGTTTAGGCGCCTCATTTGTTATTACGTGCACATAATAACGCGGATTTTGATCAAGATAGCACTTGCAGCAGCTAAAATAGTCATTGAACGATTATGATTTGTTAAGGTGCTCAAATCGCTTTTCAATATTTTTAGCTGTTAGTACTCTTATAACAAAAAAAATGACAAATACTTAGACCCCGTTTAGACATCGAGTCCGGGGCTGCCTCGGCTAGACCAGGGTCAGCCGCAGGCCCGCTATCTAACCGCTCCAAAGGGACCTTACCCCGACATAAGCAAGTACGTTTTCGGTCCACCTATTGAGATCGACCAGATCCGGACCCTGATCGAGCCCATGCATGTGTAACCGGGGTAGACCGATTTGCGGTTTTTGTTGACGTCAGTGGGCAGGTGGGTATGTTAACATATTTTCTATTCCTGTTCGCGCCTCCGATTGTTTACATGCAAAGCGCCACAACTTTCTAACGTTCAAAACGAGGGAGATACGAAAGTGGGCCTGGCACGGGCCAGACCTTGGTCCTGGGAGCGGTCCAACAGCGAAACAGCTAGCCCAGGGCTGACCCTGGTCTAGCTGTGTAACCTGGCAAGTTGGACCAGCCCATGGGTCAGCCCATATCTGGCCTAGGCCAGTTATGGGCTCGCCCGTTCTGTCTAATCGTGGTCTAAATTGCATAAAAACGGTGTATTAAGGTCTGCCATTAGGCTGTTGAGTTTATAGATCATATAACTAATATGCGATAGAGCTACAGCGCTACAGACAAATATAACACAAAGGACACAGGCAAAGTAAACAACTCTCATAGAAACATTCAAAATAGCTAGATGGTGGATATTTTTCCCTTTTAGTCTGTGGGAATGGTCGAAAAGTGTCACACCCGTTCAGTGATTTTTAAAGTCAATGATAAATTTGATTAAGCGAATAAACAGAAATGTCTTGATATTGAAAATGATAACCACGTTGTTTCACATATTCCCCTACTATGCCTACAGGACATGAACTCGACTGACAGTATGAAAAGGAAGGATATGGAAGCAATACAACTGGAGCGACATGAGGTGTTGCGAAATGCTTGCAGACACTTCGGAAACTACAGCTCCAGCGAAAGCAGTAGTCTTCAAGCAGAGAAACTCCCCTTGCTGGATCATGTACTTGTGATTCCCGAACTGAAGCTACTCTACTGCTACGTACCCAAGGCTGGATGTTCAAGCTGGAAAACTCTTCTCTTGCAGAAGACGGGGTACTTGAACGACCGCGAACATGCTCACGTGACTGCCGCTAGATATTTCCCGCCAATAGCGTCTTACGACATCGATTCCGCGCGCGCGATTTTGTCCACGTACAGGAGCTTCATGTTCGCGCGGAATCCTTACACCCGACTACTTTCTGCTTACCGTAATAAGATCACACTTGAAAGGAATGATGATTGGAGAAACAAGCTCTTTCATTGGCTCTCGGCTGCGTATCCGCATGAAGCGCGGTTTTACCGTCCAGATTCGCGGAACTTCACGTTCACACATTTCATCCAGTTTTATCTCGCGTCGTACATCAAAGACGAACATTGGCGACCGATGTATGAGCTTTGTCTTCCTTGTGACGTCAGCTATGACATCATCGGGAAGTTTGGTAACTTCAGAGAGGAATCGGCTCACGTGATTAGCTTGTTTAATAATTATTCTCAGACCGAGCTTCCATTCAAGCAAATGCAAACAAATAGTTCGGAAAACACTACGTTGCATCTGTTCTATTCGAGCCTTCCCGACTATTTGTTGCGACGTCTTATGAACGATGAGGGCGTGCGGAAAGACATGGCTTTGTTTGGATTTAGTGTACCGTCAGTTATAAGAGATTTAATTGCATAGCGTGACTCAAGCAAATTAACAAGCTCATAAACTTTCAGGGCTCGAACCAAGGAACTATTATAAAGGGAACATCAGTCATTCACGCCCTTTGATCTGAGCTCGAAGCCGTGTCATCGCGAAAGGCAAATGTGTGAATAAATATGCGCGTCATGAGATGTTTCACCAGGAAAAAGAACAATCACTATCATCCCGCTTTAGCTTGCAGCCAAAGATGCCTTGTAATACAAAAGAATTCTCTCTGACGTCCTCATTTACCACGCCTGGTTCGAGTGCAGCACAATTTGGATAGATGTATTGATGGAGGACATAAACGCCATGGGAGGGAGTCGAACCTACAACCCTCTCGTCGAAGTGCGAGAATCAGAACCACTATACACTACAACTTTTGTGTTTGCCTATTTCTTTTCGTTCTGAATCAAAGCAATACTATTGAGTATGTCGAGGTCTCCTTTAAATGGGCAAACTTTAGAGGACAATGTGTTATGTTAGAGGGCATTTGTTTGATATCGTTTAAAGTCTCCATAGATTTATGCCTAGGAATATGCCATGATCAGATCCTGAAAGACGCAAATTTGAATCCCCTGAGCACTCCGCAGTGTGCAGAATCATAACACTTGTTGGTCGATTTCTCATCCAAGATATGCAATACGAAATTGCACCCAAAAAGATGCTCTCAGTGTTGTATTTCTTTGCATCTTTAAAGGTAGAATACTTCTTTTGCAGCATAAAATTTGACTTTCCAAGATTGTTGTGTTATGTTGAAGAGTACTAAATGTTAGAACTTATCACCTAAAATTTGACTTTCCAAGATTGTTGTGTTATGTTGAAGAGTACTAAATGTTAGAACTTATCACCAATCAATTAAGCACAAAGATTGGTCATTATAGGCGCATTTATAGTTATTCCAATAATAATTCTTCTATTCGAGCCTCGAATTAATGGACCGTGCGTATAGCGCAAGAGTCTCTCTCAGTGCGTATTCCGCATGATATGGCAGTGTATTGAAGTGCGCACTGTATGTGCTCTTACAATGTTTTTTTTTTCTTTGTGTGTGTGTGTGTGTGTGGTACCGTAATACGCTAGGATTATCGCGATACCGTTGGTGTCAAGATGAATTATGATAGAATAGATTTTTATTTGAATTAACTATTCTGGACTACATTCGACCAAAATACTTCATCGAGGTTATTATTTTGGCATATCTGAGGTACACAACAAGTTGTAAACATAACCGTAATGTGTGCAAATGTAGTTTTCTACCTTTAAAGGTGCAATGTACTAGGTGTGTAGACTCACATCACTTTTTTCGAATATGAAGTAACTTGTTATTCCCCAAAACCTCCTAAGGGAGCAGAGTCAAATGGAATTACTCTAATTTAATAGCTCTGTATCGTGTGCAAACATTGAATTTGCTATGCTTTTCAAGGGCGTTCAGTTCAAAAGTCATTCGATATGCTTTTAGATTTTTTTCGCAATATGCACTGCTAACATTTGTAACAAAATATAAGAAGGAAACAAAAGATAAGCCGGAACATTGGGAAAATAAACACGGTATCTATTTCCAAAGTGCTCTTTTTTCAAGGGCAAAATTGTATAAAGAATGTAATTACGGATGAACAAAACACAATGATATGCCGTACCCTTCTGTTGATATCAATAACCGGTTTTTTTTTTGTTAATCTTTAAATTTTTTTTGCTAGTTGACAACCTACATGATTTTTATTTCTATGTTTACATGGTTTGCAACACAAAAAGTGATAATTTGGTACATATCACAATGCTTAAGAAATTTCCTTCGACAATATGCGGGCATAATAAAGATATTTGTCCGTGCATGGGTAAGATAATGGCATTAAACTCTTATAGAGAAAAAGTACATTGCCTCCGAAGATGTAATTGTGGAAAAAACAAATTGACGACTTCTAACGGAACACTTTCTAAGAGCTACGTAATATTATAGTGGTTTAGGAAACTATTATGATATTTGTTCCTGGATCTCTGTATAACCGCATGTTACACGGAAGACCCAGGTAGTATAAAGTGTTCGTTAGTTAAGGCCCCGGTCACATAGAGGCCTGGAAGCAACACGATTCACCCCGACTCTTTGTTAATTCACAGTTAACTGCCTCAGAACAACAAGTCGGGGTGAATCGTGTTGTTTCCGGGGTCCTATGTGACCAGGGCTTAACTTAATAGGTGTGTTGCTATCATCAAAGGCACTGTATAACATTATTTTCTTTTTAAAAATATTTTCAATCGCCAAATTCTAAATGCTACCTAAATGCTTGACAGTATACATAAACTATGCTGTGAAAATATTAGGCTTCGAAAATGTAAAATTAAAAACATGTATTTCATAGATATTGAACAGGAAAAAGCGACAGTGGTACACTTAATTTATCATTATTATTATTATTATTATTATTTATTCGGCAAATTCAAAACAAAACAATGATAGTATAGGTAAAGGATACAAAGATAAACGAACTAGGTAAATGAATAATTAAATAAGACCAGCAATTGGTTTGAGAGGGATGCCGGGGCATGGAAAAGGAGAACTTAATCTCCATAACAGGCAGGTTTTCCATCCCAACCATCTCAATTTAATTTTCATACATATCTTGATAGTTCCTGTCTAACTTCATTCTTTTTTGTATTGTTTGTCCCATCAATCTGGATATAATAACATAGGTCACACATCTTGATGTGAGAATTTAGTGAATAAACTAATCAGAATGTGTGCCAATGTCTTTAAGAGCAACTGTGTATTTTACATTGCAATATTTAAACAACGTTCCCAATCCCAAAGGTTGTAGACGTCATACCTGTATGATATGACCATATGGAGAAATAATTCATAACGTTCGCACACAATGAGGGAGGGGCTTTGGGGCGACAGCCCCGGGGGTCAGAGATAGGGGCGCCAAGATTTGCTTGGAGCATGTTGGAATACAGAGTCTTGCACAAGACAGATTATGGCCCTAAAATCCAATAACACGATATAAACTATTTCAATAAAATTAAGTCGAACACCAATTCAATGTTCTGCTCATTTGTAATGGTATTCAAATCGAAACGGGATTGTAATTGTTGTGTCAGTATAGTTCAATACATGGTGTATGGATCTATTGTCCCTTGACCCACTTTATTTTATGGAAATAGTTTCTTCTTAATGCTCATATGAACATTATTGCTAGATTATATGCCAATTGATTTATATCCGTATTTCTTATAATCATAAAAATATCTTTTATACGGTGTCACCTGACCAACAATGGTCACCTGACATAATTAGTTGCGTGTGGTCTATTAGTTCACACGAAATGTAGTTCATTGTCCAAGTACTTTTACGTTATGTCACCACAGACTGTACTTTCGACAGGTAAAGTCATTTATTAGGTAATAACATTATGAGGTATAAGTACTTGTGATGGTTAAATTTGCGGTCTGTGGGGTAACTGTCCTCTGGTTTTTATTATTAGGGTGAAATGCCCACTTTATTTCAGCTGGTCATATTTAAATAAAAGATATACCCAACATGTGATATGACACTGGAAAGATTTTGAAATGTTATGGCCGATTCACACCTTTGCCTTTTTTGCATGCGTCGGTCCAGCGTTGTCTGAAATTAAAAATGATCAATGGACGCACAAAGACGCAGCTCATAGTTACGATGGTCATACGCAGATCATACGATGAGTTGACTGAAGCTACGTTCGACGTATGCAAACCTTGAGCGAAAGCAGATGGGTCTGTCCATGGGGTTGGGTCTATTTTTGTGACATCCCAAAACCCTAAATCCATCCCTTATTCAAACCAGGCAAATATTGTAAAATAATGACATTACCCAAAGACTGTGTCCCACCCAGTAGCAGCCCTTAAAGAC
>BQKZ01003511.1:85827-115173 GCA_036244855.1 Temnopleurus reevesii
ATTCGGGATAAAGCTGTCCTGAAGATAAATTAGTTTTCCACCACATTTCATGGCATTATACTGTCTGGAAAATGAGACATTGCAAAGGTTCAAAAGCCATTTTATCTCCTATCGTACACGTTTGTCATTAATATTGATGGAGGTTAAGTCAGTTTGTAAAGGTCGACTCACACATTTGTGTTTTACCCTGCGTCTGCCGAGCATTTTTTAAAATTAAAATCGCTCACTGGACGCACACATACGCAGGTTATACGGTGGACCGGCGTTAGGCGTACGCTCCTTGAGCGCAAGCCGACCCTCCGTCCACCGTTTGATCAGCGTATACTGTGCGTCCCGGGAGCTTTTTTAATTTTCAGAAACGCTAAGCCGACGCAGGCTATAAAAACTCAAAGGTGTGAGTCGGCCTTAACTGGAGCAGGGACAATTCCCTGAATGGAGGTATACTTTGCAGTAATGTTGTGGTTCGTAGCCCAATGTGCTTTAGAATGACGGTGTTGTCTTAAAAACCTGATGGCGAGCTTACCTTGGCTTTATTATGTTTACGATGAGTCTATGGAACCGAAAAAAAGCGATCATACTCCTTATCGAGCGGCATCCGCCCGTACTCTGTTTCTGGGGAGGTTTTAAGGGCATTGTGCGGGTGAACAGGCAGCCTATACGATTTATTTTCAGACGCATATTGCTACCCCGCCCCTCCCCCACAATAAAACTTTACGAGTTCACTAACTCTCTTTATTAAATCATGCCGTAGCTTCTATTGACGTTAATTCAGCATGGCAGTCGAGTACTGAAATTCAAAGTTATACTTTAGAGCCTCCATAATTATGACCTCCCATGAACGTGTAAGATATTTTTTCCTAATTCAAAAATAGAATCTGCTAATGTCACGAATGTGCACATGACAACATTTGAGATACATGTAGCAGACAATACACTTTCTTCTTGGTAATGGGGGATGATATTAATGTAAAAAGGCAACTAATAAATTGAATAAACTTATAGGCCCCGCCAAATTGGCAATGCTAAAAGCTTCAAATCAATGTTATAAAATCACTTCAACCAAGCGCCAACGACCTAGGATGCGTTTATATCATTGAAATTAAAACTCTCCAGTCACATTGTATATATATATATATACATTGAAATTCCTCGTAACCGGTAACAATGCATTCTAAAAAAGTTGTTACGAAGTTAAGAGCTATATTTCAGTATTGAGTCGTAAAATTTGTCCAAAATCAAATATGCATTAATAACATTTTTTTTTACGATGAGGGAGATTTAGGAGTAATCATTGCTTAACTTTTTTTTTTATTGTTACCCTTTTTCTTTCCTTTCTCTTAGATCATTTGTATTGTTTTATTTTTACATCTCTATGAAGTGCGGGACATGAACCTAAAAAAAACCTTTTAGATGTAGATGTTTCGGAAAAGTTCCTGGAATAAGAAATTATTTTATGTGAGTTGTGATAGACAGATAGAAATTGTTCAAAAATGTGCACCCAATACTCAATCACAATCGGGTCCATTATTTTGTTATATA
Source organism: Temnopleurus reevesii (assembly GCA_036244855.1). Classification (NCBI taxonomy): domain Eukaryota; kingdom Metazoa; phylum Echinodermata; class Echinoidea; order Temnopleuroida; family Temnopleuridae; genus Temnopleurus; species Temnopleurus reevesii. The sequence goes on from BQKZ01003511.1 coordinate 87,367, forward strand.
AACCGGAATATAATAAAGAACAAAGAATGTGATTAAAAAGAAGAAAAAGAAGAAGAATGATAAAAAGAAACAGTAGACGAACAACAACAATATTGAAATTTACAATAGTCATGATAGTAGTAGTTATAATAGAACCGATTATTTACTATAAAAAAGCGCGCGTCTCCATTCTGAAGAGAGATTGAAACTTTTTTTTTTATGCATTAGTATTACCCTGGCTCTAGCCCGGCGTACACCGGCGCACATGCCTTTTCGAAGAATATAGATGTTCTTGCGATGTACCCATACACCTCATAAGCATGGTAAGGGTTAGGTGCAGAAGCAGTACAATGTGGATAAATATCTTGCTGAAGGAAATTAAAACTATTCAAAGACCATAATAGTAACTTTACAGAGTTAAATTAGTTTCAGGAACGACATTAATAATATCAGATTCTGTAGTTTTTCCAGACAGCGTTTCATAGAATAGAGGAAGTCATAATTTCAATTTAAAACCAGACGCGTGGGATTTATTTTTTTCCTCCAAGCAAAATTAATCCTTGAGATTAGTTAGGATTATTCAATGATCCTATGTAATTTGATTGAGGTTCAACATTTTATTGCAATAGAATGATTATTTGCCAGTTGTGGACGCAGGTGTGGTCTAGCGGCATGATTATACCCTCAAATGACATTGCTACGTAAAAAGTCAATGACATTAGTACATGTGAATGTAAAGGCCGTTTCACACCTTTGCGTTTTTTTAGCCTGCGTCGGCCCAGCGTATGTGGAAATTAAAATATCTTCCTGGACTGGGTCAGACGTTTGGCTTGCACTCAAGGAGCGTACGCCAAAAGCCAGTCCACCATTGACCTGCGACTTTTGTGCGTCAAGGGAGCGATTTTAATTTCCAAACACGCTTGGCCGACGCAGGCTAAAAGCGCAAAGGTGTGAGTTAGCCTTTCAACCTAGCGGAGTGATCTACGTAGTAAAACGAAGGTGAGATACTAAAGAAGGTGGACAGGACTTTTTTCCGATGAGCCATTGCTAGTCTCATGCCTTTGTAGCAATCACCAGGGTGAATTCACCCGTTAAAGAAGAAAAAATGATAAAGAATATAACAGATCTTACAAACAGTCATTGACAACAACCTGCGTTTACGTTTATGATTAGAAAAAAATGATTAAATGAGGAACTGGAACATACGTTACGCGATCGAAATTATGCCACTGACCCTTTTCTTCTTTTTTTTTTTGCTTGTCAGACCCAGAAGGGCACAAAATGTACTGAATTGGGCGCCATAATTTAGCTGATAACTAGCCCCCCCCCCCCTTAAAGGAGCATTGAATTGGTGTTCGACTTCATTTAACGAATATAGTTTATACCGTATTGTTTATGACTTCTCTTGGCTAAAACATTTCCTTCTTAATCTTAATCTCAGATTTATATTGCGAATCCTTTATGATTTATTTAGCGTCCAGATTGTCTGGAAATTTCGTCATAGGATTTCGCTGATTGCCCGTGAATAACTAAATGGATTATAATTAGCCTCTGTATATACGATCATAACACTTTCGGCCAAAGGGACGCTATCAAAAGCAAATGACCCATAACACTGACCACTGATGACCAACCATTGATCATTTAAATCACTTTATTTTGGTTATTCATTTTATTTGTTTATTCAAGTTTTTTTTTAAAGACGGGATAGTTTCATTCAAACCACATGGTTTGTTTTGCAAAAGAGCCCCGCTACAATATACGAATACAAAATATGATACATACCACAGAAAACATGATGAATCATACAAAGACAAAGAAATAGGGAAATACGGGCAAAGCATATAAGATGATAATACAAACATAAATTCATTCATTTAATGAATAAATAAATAAATAATAGTTGATGTAAAGTAAGGGGAATACATAACTTAGAACACTTAAAAATAATAAATCATTAAAATGTCCTAAGAGGGTATTCAAGCCTAAGAGGTTATTTAAGCCCATGGCTCGCGTTTGCTATACCTGCAGCTTACGCTAAGACTTTAAAAAATTAATGTAAATTTATCTCGCAAAAGGATGCAATACATGAAATAAAATCTTCAAATCAGTTTCTGCATAACTCAGATTAATAATAAAATCGAGAAACCGGCATAATGCAAGCTTTCTCGAGGCAGGAATGCCAAATCGGCTATGAAACATACGGAAATAAAAACAAATGGAGTAGTTTTAAGATTTTACATCACTTATAATGGATATCTCTGCTCTTCTATACATTTTCAGAACAAGATTCAGGTACATTATACTTGTCAAAATGCTCATGCCTAATGCTACTACGTTTTATATACCAAATCGAATCATAAACCACGCTACACACATGTTGTCTTTACCTACAGAAGCAGAAACACTAAAACCCACATTTTACCTTGCATATAATTGATCTTGTTATCCTGTTTAGATATGTTTTAATGAATAAATGCATAAATAAACAAAACTAATTTATGTGTTTACTCATTTCTGTATGCATTTATTTTGTGTTTTTTTTTTAAATCTGGCTGCGGATATCAGTTTAGACAACCTACCTATAAATGAGCCCTGTGCACTGTGAAGAAAGATTTGACACCCCAACCTTGATCTAACAAGCAATAAAAAACAAGTCCCCATAAAAGAAAATATGCGCCCAATAGGATTGTGCGCCCCCTTTGACCCAACAATTTTCTACCGTACCTCTTTTTACCACACCCCACCCGCACATCCCATAACCATCACTCCTTCTTAACGATGGGTACATGCGTATTCATTGAGACACATTAATTTTCAATTAGTAAAACATAAATTTTAGTATCTTTTCACTTACATTTTAGTCGCGTTTTCTCGTAAAATATTCATCTTATCAATTTCTAAGATTGTGAATTGTATTTGTATATTTTCTTTGTATGTTTCATTATTTTATTTGTTGGCTTTTACTTGTTATTTTTTCATGCTGTCTGTGCCATTGTATTGTACTCTCAGGATATTGATGGAAAATAGTGGATTTGCTGATCCTTTGTGCCTGTATAAACATATTTGAATAAGAAAATAAAAAATGAATAGATTAAAAAAAATCTAACCTTTTTGGCACATGTGCGTTCACGCACATCATGCTCCCACACGTCGAGTCATCCATGGAAAATAGTGGATTTGCTGATCTTTTGTACCTGTATAAATATATTTGAATAAGAAAATAAAAAAATATGAATAGATTTTAAAAAAAAATCTAACCTTGTTGACACATGTGCGTTCACGCGCATCACGCTCCCACATGTCATATTTGTAAACTTTATATTTTTACCTGTCACGCAAAAATCCTCGTGAAATTTTATTTCGAGGTAATTTTCTTCAGACGAAAGAAGCTCTACAATATGAAATTTAGAGTGAATCACCTGTCACAAGGTGAAATATATTTTTATTTAGAAATCAGAATACATGTGTAATTACAGTTCAACCATGCAGATTTAAAGGCCAAGTAAAGTTTTGGTAAAAGCAAATATTTTTGTCTAAATGGAATGAAATATAGTAACATGTTGCACAAAAGATTGTGTGGAAAATGAATGGGTTTTGGAAAAGTTATAACCTAAAATGTGCAAAATAGTTCAGTCTAGTGTCTCCCGAGACTTAATCAATATTTTCTTTCTTGATAAAGGACAACTTGCAAATACCCTATGATAAATAAGATATTTTAAAGATCAGTTCATAAAAAAAAATATGCTATTGTCTTAAAACATGTGTAAGATATATATGACACGATGACCATCCTATAAAATTCCCATTTCTTAATCTTTATCAAAACTTTATTTGGGTTCAAACTAACAACTAATACAGTGCGACTTTGCTTCAGGCCATGTAAGAGCTTAGTAGTAGGTAATTGTTTGGGAATCAGAAGTATTCTTTTCTCCGAAAAATAACGTGCCTATTCCGTCTAGGTGAAATATATTTTTCTACAGAATGCATGTGTAGTTAAAGTTCAATCATGCAGATTTAAACCCCAAATTGATATAGTGCGAATTTGCTTCAGGCCATTTAAGAGCTCAGTAGTCGGTAGTTGTATGGGAATCATAAGTATTTATTTTTCTTCTTCGAAAAATAGCGAGCAAGTTTACTCTTCATTATTGACAAGTAAAATATACCAGAATTAGTCCTTCTTGGCGAAATCCGAATTAACCCTCTGACTACTGGAACCGGGAATTCCCTACACAAAGTTTATGGGTGTTACAATATTCAGTAGTCAAAGGGTTAACATGACATCACCATTGATCATATTACCTACTTTCATATCTACTGTAGATTACAAAGTAACCATTTTCTCTTTATTTCCCGAAAAGAATATTTCACTGCGAGAAAAAATAATAATGATAATAAGTCTGTATTTATATAGCGCTTCATAAGATTTTCTCTAAGCGCTTTAGAAAGTTTCTTAACATTATCATACCAGTAAATTACAAATTATATATTCTTATTATTATCATAATTGCTACTACTACTACTACTACTACTACTACTACTACTACTACTACTAATACCATTACTACATTGTTAACCTAAATTAAATAAGATGAATCAATTACGGAAAAGGTAAGTTTTAAGAGATGTTTTAAAGGAATTGAGAGACGTCTGGGATCTGGAAATATACCACAGTGCTACAATAGCAACTCTATTATTCCCATCACCACTTTTACAACTATTAGGTATATGAGAGAGGCGGTTTCATGATTTGCTGAAAGAAGATGAGAAATTATTTGTTGTTTGTTTTGTTTCTTATTTGCTCCAGCGTCGCAGAACTTTATTTTCCCCATCACAAGTTCCGGGCCCTTCATATCTCATATGAATATTATGTCCTCAAAGCTGCATGTCCGTAGATTCTCGTTTCGAAGACGTAGAAGATATGACGTACGATTATATGTCCATTTGAATGTGTGTATGTATGTGTGTGTGCGTGCCTTAATGTTTTTGTGTATGTTTGTGTAAATGTTTTATCTGCATTTCATGCTCCATTTTTGTTTTCATCTCTCATCATCTTTGTATTTTACATGTATTTTTTATAATGTTTTATTACTTATATTTTACTCTGTAAATTGAAATCATAACTCAGCTTTTAGCTGCAACAATTTTTAATGAATAAACCATTTATCTATCTATCTATCTATCTATCTATCTATTTGAGTATTCATGTATAAATGAAGAATTGAGGTATGTAACTATATAAGTCTCTGCGACGAAGAAACAAAGAAGGAGCAAAACACATAAAAAGAAGTCCTCGTCTTCAATAGGGTGTAAATCTGGGTTGAGTGAGGCATAATGTCAATAAATTTATTGCTGAAGGAAATTATTGGCAATATTCTATCCTTTTTTTTTTACATCAAACACCTGGAATTCGTCGTAAAGAAAATACGGTATTTCACCTCGAAGTCACTTCAGTTGGCCTGGTACATCATTTTCTGCATGAGATGCCATTTAACAACCGTGTCTAACATGAAACGCGATTATATTAGGATCTAGGCAGCTTAGGTGACATTATAGCTGTTACAATTTCCAAGCAAAACAAAACGGGGTTCGCAATTGTAAAGTTATGGTATTATAAAAGCGGAATGGGAGAGTAATCTAAATAATGCAAAATCGATGAGCTGCCAATCTTCAGCAATTTAGCTTTAAGGCCCGTTCACACAGGAGCGACAAAACGCTGCGACAAAACGCTGCGACAAAACGCTCTGACATGTCGAAGCGTTTTATCGCTCTTGTGTGAACGGGCCTTTAAGGAACAAGGGATTTTGACGAAGTAAACAACTTTTCTTCAAGTATTCACAATAGCTAGATACACCCAAATTGATTTCCTTCCCTCTCATTTTGCGGAGAAATATCGAACAGGTGTCACACCTGATAAGTGAATAACCAGGGAAGCTACTTTCGTTTGTGTTCACGAAGCTATTGTAAACATGGTGAATACCTGAATGAAGTTGTATATTTTGTCAAATTCAATTCTCCATTCTGTTCACAGTAAGTTCATCTACAACATAAGAAAATACAAACGCATCATACCTTGTGAGTTTAATCTTTGCCCTTTGGTAACCGACACCAATTTGCATTTTTCTCAAATCATTGACACGTAACTACAAACAAAACCCGCGGGGATTTGCTGCATGAAGTGTTATACGAATCGCTAAAATATCACACCCCCTGTTACACCAAAACAAAAAACTGTTCTTACGACTATTCGTTCACGATGCATAAATGTACGTCAATGTACATTTTCTTTCGGCGTGTGTAATGGCCGACTCACACCTTTGCTTTTTTAGCATGCGTCGGCCCAGCGGTTTTTTTAAATAAAAAACGCTCCCCGAACGCACAGTCTATGCGGATTTAGATGGTAGACTGACGTTTAGCTTGCGCTCGAGGAGCGTACGCCGAACGTCAGTCCACCGTATGACCTGCGTCTTTGTGCGTCTAGGGAGTGTTTTTAATTTTCAAAAACGCTGCGCCGACGCAGGCTAAGAGCGCAAAGGTGGGAGTCAGCCTTAACCAGCGTTACGATTTTTCTTCTCGATGACAACCCTATATTAAGAAATGGGTACCTGGGAATTGGACACTGGTGGTTCGTAGAGTCGTGCGTTTGGAACACAGCCAACAAATGGGTGCACGCGTAATTGGTCGTGGTTCATAAAACTATTCATAAAGGTACGCACGACTGGGGATCCATTTTCCACCTGATGACAACCATACATTTTTAGATAAGTAGCTGAGAATGGTTACCGGTTGTCCGTAGAGTCGTGCGTAGCTCTACCTATGCGTTCATGAAACACGACTCACAAGTGATTGCATGCCTAACAGGATGTGTTTCATGAAACTGTTCATAGAGGTACACACGTCTCTGCTCACTGCCGATGACCCTTTTCTGCACTCAATGATAACCACTCTCGCTGAATTGCAACTGAGGAAGGGTCACCAGAAGTTCGTAAAGTCGTACGTAGACCTTCGAATAGTTTTATGAAACACAGCCCTTCCAATATGCAAGCTTCTCATGCATGCAATGTTAACCGTCCCGTGAAAAGGTTAATGTTCCCGAAGTTAAAACCGAGGTCCCAGTCACGTGTGTGTATTCTAAAAATGTTCAAACACTCCCCATTGATTTGATCAAACATACGTTTTCACTGAGAGCAGAAGCAAGCTTGAGCAGAAGGGGTAAAGCTTTTGGACACACTAAAGAAATTTTCCTCCCTCTTATTGCCTCGAAATGTTCAATAAACATGCTCAATAAAATGAAGGGGATGCCACGTTTTGTGTTTGTGAAGTTAGTGTGAATGTTTGTATGGAGTTGTTTCCTTTGTGCCTCCTAGGCACAGTGAAAACTTTGTTTTTCTTAATTATCAGATGGAAAAGGCTTAAAGGTAGAATACTTTTTTTTCAGCCTAAAATTTGACTTTCCAAGATTGTTGTGTTATGTTGAAGAGTACTAAATGTTAGAACTTATCACCTAAAATTTGACTTTCCAAGATTGTTGTGTTATGTTGACGAGTACTAAATGTTAGAACTTATAACAAATCAATTAAGCACAAAGATTGGTCATGATAAGCGCATTTATAGTTATTCCAATAATATTTCTTTTATTCGGGACTCGAATTAATGGACCCTGCCTTCAAAATTCTTCACAGCCGTTGACCCCTCGTTGACCAATAGCGCAATAGTCTCTCTCAGTGCGTATTCCGCAAGTTGTGGCAGTGTATTGAAGTGCACTATGTATAATAGGCTCTTACAATGTTTTGTGTGTGTGTGTGGTAATACCCTAGGAGTATCGCCATACCGTTGGTGTCAAGATGAATAATGATAGAATATATTTTTATTTGAATTAAATATTCTGGCCTACATTCGACTACAAAATACTTCATAGAGGTTATTATTTTGGCATATCCCAGGTACACAAGAAGTTGTAAGCATAACCGTAATGTGTGCAAATGTAGTGTTATACCTTTAATCACACCTTTGCGTTTGTAGCTAGCGTCGCCAAATGTTCATGAAATTCGAAAGACGCTCAGTGAATGCATTCTATACGGTGGAAAGACGCAGTTGATGCTAACGCGTACGTACGTCGAACGCACAAAGAACGCCTTCAATGTGGGAAAAAGGAAAACGTACAATTTAGCGTTTAGATAAGTTATAGCTGGTAAACTCCTTTGTAGAAAAGATAGAGTTTGAAGTTTGCCTAATTCAATAAGTATTTGCACTTAAAAAATAGATGGTCGTCCGGCTTTTTATTTATGCATTTATTTGTTATTCATGAACATATATCTTTCAGCAGGATAACAAGATCCATCTATTATAACGTAGAAATTGATGTATATCTTGGACAAGGTAGTTGGTATTGTGTTGTTCTCCTACAAGCAAATAATTTAGATTTCAATATTTGGCACCAGATCTGTGAAGTAATGTAAACGGGTATGTTGCCGAATGTTTAGTAATCTTTTACCAAACTGTTTAAGAGTGTCCACAAATTAAAGAGATGCCAACCGTTCCGAAGCTGGAATGATGTGTATTTCCTTAAGAATTCAAAGCTGTCATCTCAAGTGAACGGATGCGATTATAGTTATTGACGTCATGATTTCTTTCATGTATTTTTTGCGCAGCTGTTTCGTTATTCACATTCTAATTTCACCTCATGCACATTCCCAAACGATTGGCATCTCTGAAAGTGTACGAGACGACCTTTTTGGTTTCAAACACGAAATAAATTTAAGCCACGCACTGATATCACGTCCCACACATGAATAAATATAGAATGTTGACGTAGGCATAAAATGTCTGTTAAAGTGGTTGTAATAATGCAATCAATCAGTTTTAATTTAGATGCCATTACATTATGTTTTCACAACATTAAACATATTGATGAACCGTTTTTAGAACGATTTGTGATAGTGGGGCCTATTAAACCGGGTGCGTATGCTTTGAATTGTACTTATTAATGTATTTTGATAAGATTATAGTATCTAGATTGACACAGACGAAATCAAATTCCGTATATTGTGCGGAGAAATATCAGAAAGTTGTGGCACAAGTTAACCCTTTCAGGACGATAGAACATGTTTCGTGTTTTGGTTCAATAACGTTTGCTGCAGTGCTCTAAAAAATATACCCGATGTATGAGCAGAAAGAAAAAAATAATCTTCACTAGATCTGACAATTTTTATTCTATTGACATTTGTCGCTGGATGCAGAGATTTTTTTGATGAAAATAATCACCAAAATGGTCATAAATCCTTAAATTGGCAACGCATAAATCATTTGAAAATCACCATTTTCTACGCAAATGGGCAACTTCTAACTTTTTAACACGCTTTTTGACAAAGAAGATTCCAAATGGTAACATCATTTTTAATTGAAACATTCTAAAAAGATAATTTAAAATTTTAGTGTTCCCAATTTAGGGATGGAATAGTGATTAAATTTGTTGTAAAATAATTCCTGTCCTGAATGGGTTAAGTGAATTATAGGGGGATTTGTTCTCTAGCAATCACAGCTACTGTGAATGAATGAATGAATGAAGACGTTTACTTTCCCAATTAATTTATCCATTCAGCTCACAGTGACGGCTAGATTTTGTTTCAGGTCCGGAAGGCATTAACACGTATATGGCTTGTATTGGGCCGTAGAAACCCGCATCGTAAGTGATGCGGGCCAATTGCGGTTCATAAGGCCCCCGGTCATGCACATAGGGCCCCGAAGCAACACAATTCAACACGATTCTTTGTCAGTTCACAGTTGGTTGCCTGTGAACAAAGTGTGTTGGTAAAATCATGTTGCTTCCGGGGTCATGTGTGACCGGGGCATAAGGAAATAACAGTTGTTGAAAATGGTCCATTTGGTTTTGATTCTGGGTATGTCTGATTTTTTTTTTTACCACGGACGCATTATTCCTGCATAGCCTGCTTATATTTTAGGTCAAATTTGTGATTTAAATATTTCGCATATGTAGACCATTAACCATCAAGGTAGCAATAGTGATCTTGCATTTGATAATTTTTTAACGAAAATCATGTCGTACAATATTATGCCTTAAACCATTGGATGAATATCAATAGTTGGAACCCTTTAACCACGACGTCTACTCGAATTATACAAAATATTATATTGAAATCGAAATGCTGAATAACACCTTTAGACAGGTCAGCTTAATGAATAAAATTCAGCGAAATGCAATTTCCCGAACTAAGCATTCTCTGCATCACGAAAATGTACTTTCTATAAATTTTCATTTTCCAAGGATGCATCAATAACAGAACATGTGTTAAATAGAAAAGGCTGTGTTACACCTTTGCGTTAATGAAAAAAGAAACGTTCACGTCGCTCCTTGAATGCTAAAATAAGGGGTGAGTAGAACGCATTGCCAACGTTTAAGGCGTTCGTACGTCTTTCGCTCAATGTATAAACGCCTGCGTCAACGTTAGTTTAGCTTCGTTCATCCGTATTTCTTCTTTCACATAGCGTCAAAACTTTGGAGAGTCGTGTCACGAACGCAAAGGTGTGAGTCGTCATCCCTAACAATTAATACCCAGGCGGTGTTTCACCAAGATAAAAACGACTTTACGCACGACATTAAGTTCGACTGGTATCATATCTAATGATGACTGATAAAAAGCATTACGCGTATCCAGCGCAAGAACTGATACCAGTCGAACGTAAAGTCGTGCGTAAAGTCTTTCTTATCTTGGTGAAACCCCGCCCAGAAGCGAATACAGCGTACTGTGGCCCAATTTATTCGACTAAAATCAAACGCTCTGCTGGTGCATTTTCCCCCTGAGATCGCCGCCTTAGGTTACAATACGGTATGCAAAAGTCGCGCTCTTTGGAGTAAACACGTAAGCACTCAATGCTTCCCTGGCGTGTGTTCTGTATAGAAATTTACTCGGAAAAACGGGTAATCAAATTGTTATTATTGGGGAATTATTACATTCTAGATATAATGTGGTTGTAGGTCTATATCACGTCTTCTTTTTTTAGTCACAGTCCTATAAAGAAAAGCAGAGAGAAAACCAAGCAGTACTTGCCCTTAAAGGCCGACTCATACCTTTGTGTTTCTAGCCTGCGTCAGCCCAGCGTTTTGGGAGAAATTAAAAATGCCTCCATGGAAGCCGATAATAGGCGGGTTGGACGATAGAGTGACGTTCGGCTTGCGCTCAAGGAGCGTATGCCGATCGTCAGTCCTCCGTTCCCTGCGTCCGGGGAGCGTTTTTATTTTTCAAAAACGCTACGGCCGACGCAGGCTAAAAAGGCAAAGGTGTGAGTCGGCCTTAAAGTTCGTAATTCTTGAACAATACATACATCACGGTCATTATATAATGCCACCTTTGGCCACATATGTTGCAATCACTCTGAGCCGGAATTGACAAAGGACTGGGACAAAATAAACAACTTCATTCAAGCATTCACAAAAGCTTCATGATCACAAAAGAATGACCCAGATGAGATCGTTGTTTAACATTTTTACAGGCGGCCCAAATGCAATTTAGTCTCTGTATCCAATTTACAATGACGTCCTCAGTGTTACCAATTTTGTCTATTGCTTTTATTTTTGGTTTAATACTGATTTTTAATGTAATTGAAAAAAACGATAACTTCTTCTTTTAGCTGTGCGATTTATTGTTATTTGCTTTGTTTCTTTGATATTTCCGCTCTTCTTGAAAAAAAAAGTATTTTTAATATACATGGATTTCTATATCGCAATCGCAATTACTATACTTAATATATTCAGCTGCGCTAATTATGTCTTAATGCCAAATTGTACATAGAAGTTTTATTAAGAGAAAAGATATGCATTTAAATTGGACTTGAAGGTATTTAGGGATTGAGAGTTTCTGATGTGGATTGGCAAGCTGTTCCAAAGTTTTGTAGCTGCTATATGACAAAAGCACGGTCTCCCATTGTGAGTTTTGTTATGTGTTTAGGTGTATCTCTAGATACTTGCCATTAGACTACGAATATTTACATGTTAACAAAGAATCTGAGGTGCCTCTGAATGCTACTGTTCCCCCCCCCCCCCCCCGTTATTTCACTAAAACGCACAGTGTGAACAAAAATTGTCGCGCATAGCCCCTCTACCTTCAAATTAGTTACATTTCATTACGATCAGAGGTCGTTGTTAAATAGAGTAAGAAATTAGATACGTTTTATAGCTCCTGATCCATATTTTGCTTGTATATTACAGTTGCCATTAGTTTATGGCCGACTCACAGGTTAACGTTTTAGCCTGCGTCGGGCCAGCGTCATTGAAAATTAAAAACGCTCTCTGGACACGCAAATATGCAGGTCATACGGTGGACTGACGTTTGGCGTACGCTCCTTGAGTGCAAGCCGAACGTCAGTCCACCTTCTGATCAGGTCTAATGGAGTTTTTTTTTAATTCTTAAAAAAAAGCTGGGCCGGCGCAGGCTTAAAACGCAAAGGTGTGAGTCAGTCANCTTACGCAATATTCATATAAAATGATATTTGATCCACTGTTGTGCAATGACGGTAAACACAATACCCTGTCTTACATTCACCAATGATCTTCAGTTCTACACACTAATAAAAAAAATGGTTCACAATGAGTGCAAATTTGTGCGAAAATATGCAAAACTAAAAAAAGGGGCAGTATTGCATCCTTTTGATATTCATGCGCATGAAAAATAGTAAATAACGGGTGCAAACTTTTGAAAAAGGTGCAATATTGTAACCTTCTGGCAGCTACAACCGGACATTGTGTCAAGATATTTAGTCATTGTTTGTTTAAAGCCACCTTCGTTTATGGATGGGGAATTGGACCAAGGAATTATCACTACAGTAGAACTGGACCTAAGCAATCCCAAATCCTCAAAGGCACAGGTTCGAACGCTATGAGCACCTCGTAGAATTCAAAATTATGATGGTCAGATGTTTTCACGAAAATTGTACAAAAAAATATTGCACCAAAAAAGTTGCTCCCAGTGCTGCATCTGTTTGCACCATGCATGAAAGGCGCAACGCAATACCTTTATTCCTAAGTGTGCACATGATATTCATCCGCTCACGTTTCCTTTGAGAGGGAACCTTGTCACTTTTCCCTTCGATATTTGAGATATTAATGTTTTTGTCAACAACATGAACACACAAAACTGATCGTTTAATTTGCAATAAACGTGGGATCAGTTTTGTTAAATCACGTGGCTGTAAAACCATGGCTGCAAAAACTAATATTATATAATTTTTCCCTGTTTATGTCGCATGAAGACAAAAAAATGCTGACATAGCGTCAATTCAACGGGCATCCTATCGAACAATGGGTCAATTCTATTGACCCATTCGTTCGGATAACGTGACATTTGTTTGAAGAAACCCCCCCCCCCCCCGAAAGTTTGTACATCACCAATGCATTTCGACGCTAAGCTAACAAGCAAGATAAAAGTGTCCTCAATGAACGAAAGAGATAATGCGCCCCCCCCCTACTATTCTAGACGCCTCCGGCAACGTCAATTAGGGCACCCCCCTCCCAACCTGGATCCCCTAATGGAAAATGGCAATATCAAGAGACGAAAAGAAAAACTTATGGGCAATGTACTAGAGTACATTGTGTGAAAATGCAGTCGACAATATATGACCTTGTTTACTGCATCCGAATATGAAATAAATTGCATCCTCTGTTTTCCGTTTCATAAAGGACTCTTGATTAGGTTATCCCCTGAGATATGCTCAATTTACATCTTGACATCAAAATACGTAAAAAGGTTTTCTTCTATATAGGTCTGAATAAATTGCATGTTGCAATTAGAACCCGGCGTACTACCGGATTTTAGCATGCTCGTGAAAGCCCGAATTTTTGTCTTAAGTATTCTTTTTTACATTTGATTATATAATCTAACACGATTTCCGTAAAATAAAGTGGGTCATAGATATTAGATCCGTACGCCGTGTATTCAACTGTGCGGACACAACAATCACAAGCCAGTTTCGATTGGAATAACATTATAAAGGACCATTAAAATGGCGTCCGACTTAATTTTACGGAAATAGTTTATATTGTTTAAGTATGTGCATGGAATCATTGAGGCGTCGTAGTGTAGTGCTTATGACTCTCGCCTTTCAACCCGAGGGTCAAGGTTCGAATCGCACCCATGGCGTTAATTTCTTCAGCAAGAAATTTATCAGCATTGTGCTGCACTCAACCCATGTGAGGTAAATGGGTACCGGTAGGAAGAAATTCCTTGAATGCAGTGAGCGCCGAATGGTAGCCATGTTATAACCGGGTAATAATGCACAGAGCGCTTACTTATAGAAACGCTTCGTATTAAGAGCTATATAAATGCTGTGTATTATCTATTTTTTTTAGTAATTGTAATTTTCCCAGCTATTTACGAGAAAAAATTTCAGATTTTTTTTTAAATAAAAAAAGGTATTAAGAACCTAGAATAATAGATTCATGAGAGACCGCTAATGCCAATATGACCTGGGAATCATCAGGTACTTGATCAAAAGATTTCAACATGTGCTTCGAATTCCAAATGCCATTAGCACTATCTTGCATAATGTAAAATTTTGAAGAAAAATAGCGCTTGCGAAAGTGTTCGGTTGTATTTTGGCATTTGCATTTCCTTTGGTCTACTGCAAATCGTTAAATGCGACTTAATCTCCAAAATAGATTCCACATTTTCCAAGTATATGCCGTGAAATCGAGGAAATTTATTTTTGTATTATCATTCCATAACACTGTGATTTCATAAATATTTTTCTTCAAATGTCTCATACCAATATGATATATTCCCAGGTTTATGTATTAGAGTATTGCTAGATATATGAGGCGCCTTTTCTATCTCTGTATATCTGTAGGGATCTTTGTGTTTTATATTAAGCATTGTACCCACGTGAATTAAACTGCCAGCGTTCTTTTCTCAAATTATCAGAATTGTATATGCGTTTTGGGGATTTTGGTCATTACTAACAACATGCCTCGGGGTTTGCAATCTCTTAAGTCTTTGTATCTTGCGGAAGGCTCTCAATATTTAAAAATGTATAAAAATTAATAAACCACAGATATTCATCGATGCATCATGTTTCAACCAGTTCTATGGAGCAAAAAAAAAAGGAGAGAGAGAGAGATTGAGGAAAAATTATAAAATCCGTGGTATATTTGTGACGATAACGATCATTGGTTGAAGACGTTACATCGGCGAGCAATTGATATTCCCGATGCGAGAGAATAAGAATCCCAAAGGGTAAAGGAAACTTTCAAAATGTACCGATATTTTGTGTATATGGCTATTTTCTATCATAATTCACAACTATTTATGATTTTAGTATGTACTTCAATTCCGAGTTTATGTAACTCGAAATTTATATAGGCATTGAAAGTACGTTTAGCAGTAAAATAGAAAAGGCGTAACGTGGGCGGGCAATTAATATTCCCGATGCGAGAGAATAAGAAACCCAAAGGGTCAATATGTGCAGATATTTCATGTATTTGGATATTTTCTTATTTTTCGGCATTCACAACTATTTATGATTCTAGTATATACTTCAATTCCGACTTTATGTAATTCGAAATATATATAGGTATTAAAAGCATTTTTAGCAGTAAAGTAGAAAAGGCGTAACGTGTGCGGGCAATTAATATTCCCGATGCGAGAGAATAAGAAACCCAAAGGGTCAATATGTGCAGATATTTCATGTATTTGGATATTTTCTTTTTTTTCTCGGCATTCACAACTATTTATGATTCTAGTATATACTTCAATTCCAAGATTATGTAACTCGAAATATATATAGGTATTGAAGGTATTTTTAGCAGTTAAATAGAAAGACAAAACCACTGTGGACTCGAGCTCTTTCCATACGTTAATGCAATACACTGTGAGAAGAAGGGACAAAAGATTTGGACAAATTAAACAACTTCCACTGAAGCATTCACACGTACTAGAGGCACACAGATGAAATTCAACTGCTTATTCTGCGGAGATGAATGTCAAACAGCCCCCCCCCCCCCCGTGACCCAAATATTTCCTATATCAATCGTACAAATAATAGCTATGGAAAATCGTGTACTAATTAGATATGCAATATCATTGATCACTATCTCCATTATGTTTCATGGTCCTGGTGTCGCATGTGTTCAGTAAATGAACAGGAAAGCGATTTTCTTCAGTGATCGTGAATCTATTGTAGAGGCTTGAATGAAGTTGTTCACTTTGTATAATTCCTTTGGCCATCCTACTCACAATGCTCGCAATCGCGTTAATGTACATTATTTTCAACGTCGCGCGAGGCAAGGAGCTGACAGGCAAGCAAGAAATTAAAAAAAATCATACTTGGTGTGAATGGCGAGCGGAAAAAATTAGATTAAAAAAAACCGGAAAAGGTTGCATGGCCTCCGCGATACCTATCTAGGTGGCGTACAGGCTGTTAAAAGGATTACACTTGAGTATCGTTAAATTGTTGGAACCAACGTGTGCAAAAAGCGTAAATTTGGCATTTGTAGAAGCCGTCACATCTCCAACCTTATGATATGCTGATTTAACTTTTGTGTGATTAGATTGTTGTATGGTGTATTTGGCAAGAAATTCCCAGAGGAATACAGTCAAACCTGTCTATAGTGGCCACTGTCTAAAGTGACCACCCGTCTATAGTGGCCGTTTAAATCGATTCCTTCCAGGTGAAAATGCATGTTATGAACCTGTCTATATATAGAGGCCACCTGTCTACAGTGGCCACTTTTTCTGTATCCCTTGGGGTGGCCACTGTAGACAGGTTTGACTGTACTTATACAGCTACAAATCTCGTAAGGCCCTACCTTGCCTGCTTACCATATTTTGCATTTTGCATCCTCTTAGTCCAGTTGTGGACTCTATGGCCTGCTGGCAGGCCTCTTGCCAGGGAAGCACTTTACACAGGGGATGGAGGCATTCCACGTTCTCTAAGGTACGTATAGCAGTGTAGAACATACTCAGAGGGGTTATAACTCCTTTGTGTTAACGACTAATGAAGAAATTCAGTGAGAGGTACAATGAGATCATTGAGTCCTCAACTTGGTTTGGTTTCATGAAGCTGCTCGTAAATGTTCGCACGACTCTCTACGAACGACTGGTGGCTCATTTCTGCGCTCAATGATAACTCCTGTCGCTGAATCGCTACTAATAATGGGTCACCAGTTGTGCTTAAAATCTTACGCAAACATGGTAAATGTAAGAACAGCTTTATGAAACATAACCATGGACTAGTGTCATCTGAAAATCTGTGCGCAACGCAAATGGGCCATAAAATGAATTAAGATTAACGTGGGACATAATTGCCTTTTCAAGGTTACGGGCTACTTCGCCTGAATCCAAACTAAAATGATGCCTATATTCCGTGAGCCGTTTGTTTTAAGAAAATTGGAGCAACGCTATAAAAAAGATTCGTGATTGCATGAGTCGTTCTGCTCCGCCACTATAATTATTTTAGGACTATTAAAATAAATTTCCCCTTTGACAAGCGATTGGATTTTATGACACATTTAAACTGTAAGCGCCCCGTTGTGAAGGAATATGAAATGGTTTTGAAATTTTGCTCCGAGGGCAAATGTTCTGATCCTTATTATTATCTTAGCGTTGTGCTAGTGTAAGGACTATAAAAATGGTTAGGCTCCAAATTGGCGTGAAGATGATGGCACCCTCTCCCTTTAAGGTAATGGGGGGTCAGCTCATCGTCGAGGAGCGAAAACCTTATTTTTATCTATGTCAGCACAGTGCTTGGATGTAAAGATCTATTTTATAAATTGATGTTTATGCTTGCTTGTCAGCCCAGCAAGTGGATGCCCTACTCATACCCCCCCCCCCCCCCCTAATTGGCAAATCGCATATCCTACCCCTAGTGCCAGAGGAAGGAGCGGGTTGTGGATAATGCATTTTTTAGACACTCCAATGTGCTTGCAACTCATCACCCCATCCCCATTGGCTAATCATGAATCCTTATCTGCACGGGGCTACTACAGTGGGCAGGTGGGGGGGGGCTGTCTCTTATACACATCTAGATGTGTATAAGAGACAGNGGCGTTGTCGATGGATAAGTATTTTTATACACATTCCTTTGAAAAAGTGGGTAAGGGGTCGTATCCCTCTGTTCCGCTGTGGCGATCCCTGTATATTATGTCAGCATCTCTTGAATGCCTCATTCTCTTCCGTATTTCCATAGAATAAAGCAACAACAAAAAAGAAGAAAAGTGGTAAATAAATAAAGTCTCACCAGATATTGCTTGATTCGAAACAAAGTATCATTCAATTGCGGCAACAGCAATGCCACGTGATCAACATAACCAAATTCGCAAGGACGATAATGCAACTGTGTAATGCCACAAAAGACTTCAAAATCACATTGCAACTTGTCCATGGTCAGACCAGACGTAAATTTCTACGAACGTGATTTTGGCCCGCGCAATTATCGTTCCGCATTTCCTCTCCGTATCCCCAACGGGAACAGATGTGGATATATCATTATAAATCAATCCAGGTTATATGTTTTGCTTTGCTGAGTGAAGCCTAGAGAGAGGTATGGAATTATACTTTCATTTATTTCATTATCTTAATTGACAAATGATGTCGTGCGTGGTTTTCGACAAGTACGAGAAGTCACGATTGCATTAATGATTTTTTTGCGTTGGGAGCGACTCTTTCTCTTGCGTGAGAGTGCATATAAGTGTGTGTTTGTTTGATATTTGCTTGTTTCATCCATGCGCATGTGTGTGTTTATGTGCGCCAATTGAATGTTATGCTCTTTTTATTACCACACTGTAAAAACAAACTAGTGAAGAATCGATTAGAAAGTAGTCAGCTGGTTGTCAAAAGTAATTCAAGTCAGTTTTGATCAAAATTTCCAGATATTTCTGAGTGGAAATTAGTCAAATTAACCAATTGGCTCCCACCCGACTACTCGTTTTAATTATTCATTCACGAGATCATTTTAAGAGTGTTTTAATCTTACTAAAAGAATACAACTTTCTTTTGGAATGTCTTATCAAAGTCGGTGCATCGAGCATAGTTACTATTACGTAAAGCACAAATACAAACGATTGCGTTTTATATTAATGTAAGCAAAGTACAATTTAAAACTTAGTAATATCCATACTATTCAGAACATCTTCATGTAAACTAGCATCTTAATATAAACTGCCAATGTAATTATCGTCAAACCCTGTGGGGCTGTCAGTGACTGTAGGGCCCCGTGAAATTCTGGAAGAACTTAATCTGGAAGAACGCAAAAAGTGATAACCTTGTGAAATAATTGCCAATTTATTTTCTCCCGTTAAATAGCAATGGTGAATCTGCGATTGATAATGTTATCTGTGCAAATGCCGCAATAATAGCGTGTTGCTTTTGCTGTATTATGAAGGCTATTGTTAATTAATTGGTGAATGAAAACAATATCCCATTCATTTGCATTCATTGTTGAAGGTAGAAACCACCTAGATCATATTATACGTCGATTGTATCGTCGTGCATACGTTAGTCAAGTCATATAAATATCAATCGCTGTTGCCATGTTGCAAGAATGCTGCAAATATTTACCAAAGATTAAGGAGCTTATATTGTGGTCTTGCGTGATCTACTTTCTGCTTATTCTATATCATTGCCCTCTTCTTCTTTACTCTCGATTTTTTCTCCTATTTTCCTTATTTTATCATTCCTCTCCTCCCCCTTCATTCTTGCTATACCGATTCTTGTTCTCTACAATCATCGGGCCCCGTAACATAAATGTCTGCGATTAATTGCTAATCTGATAGCGAGTCGATCGCAAGTCTATGGCAGATTATTTACTAAAGTTTGCAATTGATTGCAAAATCAAATAGCGATTAATCGCAAACCTTTATGTTACATGGCCATGGATACGTAACGCATTTTAGCAATTGAAAATTGTGTACAAAAGTAATATTACTCACTAAAATGTTTATCTTCACTGTTGCCTGTCTGGCATCTTCATGGACGATAAGAAATAATTCTGAACAATTTCATAGTTTTCTTTATAGAATCGTTTTCTTAAGAAAACGGGAATTGTACACATACCAAATCCATCATTATGGTTACCATGGTTACACTATCGTGCCGGAAATGATTGGCGGTTTCGTGCCCTTCAGTCTCTAAACTGCTAAAGGGGTGACTTATGATGTCTTTTTTTTTTGCGTCGTCAGTTTTTCCAAGGGCAAAGTCAATTGAAAATCATTTATTTAAATCATGAGACTTTTCCGACTCTTTGCGGCGTCCTTACCACGAAGGGGAAGGAGAGGGGTAAGAAGGGGGGGAGGGGGGGGGGGGGGGGGGGGGGGGGGGGGCCCAAAAAGGGGGGTTCCCAAACCAAGGGCCAGTTGGGTTTTTTTAAATTAAAAAAAATAAAAAAAAAAAANGGGTTATACCGGAAATCGGCGAACGTTTTTGTCACGTTGTTGTGGTGGGGGCGACAGATTCTAATCCGATCGGAAAATCAGCACAAGGGTGCTCACATGTTTGTCATCATCACCGTCATCATCATCAGCAGCACCGTCGTCGTCATCATTATCATCATCATCATCATTATATACAACATCCGATCGCCATCACCATCATCTTAATAAGATGTGAACATATTATAGAGCGACCTGCAGAAACAATATCCAGCGCGTGCCCAACCACCATGTACGACTAGTTGATAATCAACATTCCAAACACTTTGAAAGATGTGAATGTACTGTTGGCTGTATTTGCATTTTATCTCCTCATGACTGGCCTGTAATACGTAAATGATAAATCAACCGTCGATTTATTTTCTTAAGAAAGTGAAATAAATGTATTGAATTAAATAAGGGTGTACTGTACATTTTGTCACGTTGTATGGGCAATTTCAACTCTTAGAATAAAGGAACCCGCGTCCGGAATTGTAAGATGAAATTTACGGCTTTTTTCCTCCCCCTCTCTCTCTCTCTCTCTCTCTCTCTCTCTCCCTCTTTCTCCCCTCCCTCCCTCTTTTTTTCTCCCTCCCCCTCTCTCTCTCTCTCTCTCTCTCTCTCTCTTTCTATCACAGTCTTTCTCTCTTTTCAATTTATTAAAGGCTGTTTCAGCCCAGTATGTGTCAAGCCATACAAATAAAACCAAAAAAAGGTATTATTCCCACATAATTAATAGTTCAGTTTTCGATAATAAAACATAAAGAAAAAGTTTTTGAACTACCTGACTAGATTGGATGTCAAAAAATAGCATGATCCACTTTTTCTGCGTGAGAGAACGCACATAAAAGAAAAAAAATAGTCGTTTTGGGGGATTCTAATTCCAGTCTCCTGATTCCACCACTCGCATGATAGTATATGTTTGCTCATGGATGGGCATGGCTTAAAAATGCTTTCTCTATATCTATCACCATAATTTTGGCCAATTTCTATTTTTTTTTGGGGGGGGGACAGTCCATTTTTGTTAAGCATGAGGAAACACACACAAACAAGAAATATGTCCCAAATTGAAACACACAAATCCCTTTTCATTTTGATGTATATTGTAAGCATATTTTTCATAACATTATTTATGAGCAGAAGCTATCCTATCAATATTGATCTTTTGCCAGTCAAATTGCAGGAACAAAACGGAAAGTGCATTTCCCAANCGCCAAAGTGCTTAGGACTACCGGAAATCGGCTAACGTTTTTGTCACGTTGTTGCGGAGGGGGCGACAGATTCTAATCCGATCGGAAAATCAGCATAATAGTGCTTACAATTGTTTGTCATCATCATCATTATCATCATCTTTATCATTATCTTTATCCTCATTGTCATCAATATTATCATCACCATCTTCATCATCACTATCATCGTCATCATCATCATTATCATTATTATTATTATCATCATCATCATCGCCTTCATCACCATCATCTTCACCATAATCATCAATCCTCACCATCACCATCATCATCATCACCATAACCATCATCATCATCATCGTCATTACGTTCACCATCACCATCACCACCACCACCACCATCATCATCACTATCAGCATCATCATCATTATTATTATTATCATCATCATCATCATCAACGCCGTCATCACCATCATCATCATCATCACCATCATCTAAAGAAGATGTGAACGTATTATAGAACTACCTTTATCACCAGAAACAATATCCCTCGCTCTCTTGCCCAACCACTATGTGTGAAATTCTTATTCTCTTTCTCTCTCTCTCTCTCTCTCTCTCTCTCTTTCTCCCCATCCCTCCCTCTTCTTTCCTCTCTCTATCTCTACCCCTCTCTCTACCCCTGTCTCTCTCACTCTCTCTCTCTTCGCTAGATTAAAGGCTGTACGTATCAGCCCAATATGTGTCAAGCCATACAAATAAAACCAAAATAAGGTATTATTCCCACATAATTGATAGTTCCGTTTCCGATAATAAAACATAAAGAAAAGGTTTATCAACTACCTGACTAGATTGGATGTAAAAAAAAAACCCAGCATGATCCACTTTTCCGCGTGAGAGAACGCACATAAGAAAGAAAAAATAGTCCTTTTTGGGGATGATGGTTCTTACGTAAAGTGAAAAAAAAAATAATTCCAGTCTCCTGATTCTGCCACTCGCATATTCATGGCATATGTTTGCTCATAGATGGGCATGGCTTAAAAATACTTTCTCTAAATCTATCACCATAATTTTGGCTAATTTCGATTTTTTTTTTTCTTTTGTGACAGTCCATTTTTGTTAAGCATGAGGAAACACACATAAACAAGAAATATGTCACAAATCGAGACTCACACAACACACGATATAAAATATTTCCGAAAAGTTAACTCGAACGCAGACAATAGATCCGTACAACGTGTATTCAACTATGCAGACACAATAATGACAAGCAGGTAGCGATTTCAATACCATTACAAAGGAGCACTGAAATTGCGTTCGACTTAACTTTTCGAAAATACTTTATATCGTGTTACAAGTTCTTTTTTGGCATTTACTGCATGCTATATAAGCATCTTTTTCATAACATTATTTATGAGCAGAAGCTATCCTATCAATATTGATATTTTGCCAGTCAAATTGCAGGAACAAAACGGAAAGTGCATTTCCCAATATTAAAGAAACGATTGCTTCCCCGTGAAATATGCATGCCATTTTCCATTAGTGAAGAAGGACCTGTTTTTGTAGTGTATAGTTATGAAATTCCCTGTTACACATTTGTCATTCTTGACCAGCGCTCGTTAAATTTGAAAGACGCTCAATGAATGGGGAGATATGGAGGGAAGATACTTTCATCGCTTATTTTAGCATATACATGAGTGGGCCGAGCACCTGCTGAACGCTTTAAACACCTTTTAAACGCCATTCAAGCGCTTGTTCTGTTTCTGCGTTCACGAAGCGTCATTCAAACTGTGTATGCGCTTGACAGACGTTATAAGCAACCGACGCAAATGTGCTACAAAGCCCTAAATGCAGACATATAGAAGCAAATGAACTTTTTATTATCCCCTAAAGTCCATAAAACTGGAAAATATGTATTGTCATGAAACATTTATCAAGCATTCAGCTAATTGCTTCACCATCAAATCTTGATATATCATCTTCCTGATTCTCTTCACCCCATCCCCTCCCTCCCTATTATATATCCCCACCCTTTCTCACTCTCTCTCTCTCTCTCTCTCTCTCTCTCTCTCTCTCTCTCGCTCTCTCTCTCTATCTCTCTCTCTCTCTCGCTCTCTCTTTATCAGAGTGAAATTCTCGCTTTAGCCTTCTTCCTTACATTTATCGGGCTTTTGCTGCTTTTGCTTACTTTGTAGTGTTTTTTTTTTCACTGCCCAAGCGAAATACATTTTTAATCGGCAAAGTCAGTATGTGTATGACGAATGTACAGCCATTTCATCATTATGACCTCCCATTTTATTCTCAGAGGGTTTAGGTATTGAACGGACACAAAATAATGGAATTTATTTGATATAAATTGCAACGAAGAAAAAGTACTAGTGAATGCAACTCAATGGATTTCTTTTTTATACGAATGAATGCTATAGAAAAGGTCAAGTTTCATAATTGGGCGTGTGGTTCGGATGATGGGGCGACAGTCTTGCAATGAGAATGTATTGGGCTAAGTCTAAATGCAGTCATATTCGTATTTTCCTACTTTTTGATCAATTAATAATAATGATAATGAACGGCTTTTATATAGCGCTTATCAACTCTTCATGAAGAATTCTTTAAGCGCTCTACAATTGCAGCATTATTACCCTGGCTTTAGCCCGGCAGCCACTGCATTAGCGCACTTGGCGTTTCAAGGAATAAATATTCCTACCAGGTACCATTCACCTCACCTGGGTTAAGTGCAGCACAATGTGGATGAATTTCTTGCTGAAGGAAATTAACGCCATGGGTGGGACTCGAACCTACGACCCTCTGGTTGAAAGGCGAGAGTCATGACCACTACACCACGACGCCTCCACAATTGAAACACCTGAATCCATCATTTAAGTAGAGAATGCTAAATTTAGCAATATATGCCCGAAAAACTAAGACAGCTTGTTTACATAATTGAATTAAGTAAATACGGTGTTGATTTCTCTTCTACCTATTTATTTAATTTCTACAGTATAGCGATATTAATCAGTCCTTCGTGATAGGGCTATCGGAAGCACTTTGCGCAATCATGTAAAATAAATACCACTTTGCCTCATCAAAGGTGAACCCGAAGATCAACACAAGGAGAAAATTGAAATGTCAAATGTTTTCCATTTCAAACTAATCTATAGGTGAGGGAAGGACGTATATGGAAAGTCGTGTGAAATATTTATTTGATATTCGGTAAAGAAAGGGCAAATAATATTTGTTGTGTAAACATGTACGAAATATAGGAATTAGTAGAACTTTATGCAATTTAGTGCAAACTTTCACCGAATGTTCTCTTCCATTCTATCTAAACATGTATGTTTCAATTTTCACCAGAACTTGGTTTTTTTTTAAATCAATAAAGGGTTTTCGAAATTTGTTGACGGAAGCATGTGGACGGTTAAAAATGAGTGCGTATCTAATGTGTGCAGTAAATAACAAGTTTTGTCGCCAGCGAAAAGCAGTCATTTCTTGATAGTTATTATAGCAACATTCAGCGATAGTGCTTTTCATCAAATCAAAATCAAGGATTCCATGGGATTAGTCAGCGCTGACGAGTTGTCGACTACGACAATCTTCATGAAACGTCCTCATAATGTGCACCCGTTTCTTACCAATGTGGACAATATGGTGCCCAGTGTTTGGTAAACCTTTTGCCAAACGTTTTAAGAGTGTATATCATTAGATCATTATGAAACGATTTAACTTCCGACGTGCAGACATGGTCCCAGGATATGAGGGATTATCCAAAACGAAATGATATTTTGCGCATCCTATTTTTCTACAAAATAACAACGGGACACACAAAACAGGAAAGGTGGTTGCTTCAAAATGTCATGATGTTTATTTCAAGATATCATAAGGTTTATTTTTCTATTTCATTAGGAAGTTAAAGCCCAAGTATAGTTTTGGTAAAAGCGAATATTTTCATCACCAGATTTTATCTTCAAATCTATATGAAATGAATTAGAGTATCATAAACATATTACACAAAAGATTGTGCGAAAAATGAACGAGTTTTGGAAAAGCTAAAAATGTGCAAATTTTTATAGCGTGGTGCTTCACCACGCTATTTCAATATTCTTTTTTCTTGAAAAAGGACAACTTTCCATTCTCAGAATTGGATGAAAATTTAAGAATTTAATTGTTGTGTATATCTCTATATCATTCTATTGTCGAATCTTGGAAATAACTTTGTATATGCTCGATAACGAGCAAAATAATGCTATAACCAAGAGAGGGTGCTAAATATGATTTAACGGTCAAATTCAAATTTTCAAAAGAATCGGTTCGTAAGAAAATATGCTATGGTCTCAAAATGTGTATAAGAATTACATGTCATGATAAATATCCCCAAAATTCACATTTCTTCATTTTTACCAAAACTGTACTTGGGCTTTAAATGTCTTCTTCATCCGATTAGATGTGGGGTGATCGGTCGATGACGTTTTAAAAATGCTTTGTCAAGTGGTCCTTAAAAGCGTTACAATTCCTGCCCTATTCTAGGAAGCAGGAGGAAATAAAACGGATCTTCTCTTTTAAATTAATCATGTTCATAGAAAATTCTAATATATCCTCATCCAGCATAGATGTGGCGTCTGGAAGTAAAAATTTAGCAAAGCATTATTTACACAATACACAAAACGGCGGATAGCCCATTTCAGCGGTATTTACAAAATTTCGCTGTTCTTCCATGGGGTCCTTACAACATATACATTTTATTGATTATTTAACGATGTTACTATCGTCATTTTTAGCATGGCTTATATAACTGTTCGTTCCCCTTTGCATCACCATATGAAAGTTTGATATGGCTATGTTGATGGCAAACTTTTTGCGATTAAATTTGACAGTATTTATTAGCTACTGTATTCATCTGATGTGATTTACATAATATGGGTTAACTACTTTTCAAGAAGATGATGAAGTGATACTCTCATTGGGTATACACTTTACTGCGAAAACTAGGCTCTTAATTTAACACTCATTTGGTATTCATAATACACTCCTAAATCGCAGGGAAAAAAATTCACTCAATACTGGGCAACATATTGTACACACAACTATTGGGTGAGATGTGTCTTATATGTCATGTATGTGGTGGAGTTTTGCGTTCTCATCATGATTAGGGTATATTCTAACCATTAGTTATGAATAATAACGTATATCCCACTCATCGTCAAATTGTGCAATTGTAACATATGCCGGGCAGTATGTTGCCGAATTGTTTTGTAAACATTTTTCCAGCTTTTATAAGAGTGTGTATCACTCCAGAACGGAGTCATGACGTCTAAAGCGTTGACTAACATTACTATCTAACACGAAAATAGATTAATGCGGTTTTTTTTATAACCGCAATGTCGGTTTTATTAAGCAATGTCGCTGTTTTAACACTTGGAATTGAACATTATAAATACGTAGTCAGTAATCAATTTAACGCCGTACTTTTTGAAGGGCGGAATGTCACTTAAGGTTTACAGCATGTGTAAAGTAGAATGTTCACAATGACGAACAGTGACGAACGCCTTCAACGTTCGTATAGCTTCAACGTCAGCTATGCGTCTCTGCTCCCCATTTCTGCGTTCACGTATGGTGGACGTCAGCTATTATATTAACTGCATTCAAAGTGGTATAATTTGCACAAAGTCTAAATTTTGTTCCAATCTTATCGTAAACGTTCATTTTTCCATTCCTATTATTTGCATTATTTATGACTTCATGTTTGAATTTTCGAGAAAAAAAATGAAAATAATGCTTTGATTCGATTTGTAGGTATTTAATGAGACAGTGATTCTTAATGGAGGTCAGCTAAGTTTATTTCCACACATCGATTAAAATCAAATGCTTATAATACAAAAAAGATAGTTAACATTATAAAAACACACAATGAGCAAAAATGTGATAAGGAATGCAAAAGGCCAAAAGTGCAGGCCTGAAACAGAAAAATAAACCTGACATTTACAAATTGCTGCGTGTCATTATTAGTGATCACCACTACTCTTGCCTTGAATCTGCATTATTCTTCACACGAACGAAAGTACGAGTCCCTTTTCCCTGACAGACGTTCAAACATTTAGGTTTGATGATATTTTGATAGATATCATTCTGATTGGATTTACATAATCATGTAGGTTAATTGCATTTCACGAAGGTTGTGAGTATGGTGGTTCCTAAGTACAGTCAACAGCAGATTTAGTGCGCCGCTACGATTGCGTC
>BQKZ01003513.1:49435-75584 GCA_036244855.1 Temnopleurus reevesii
ATTTGTTCTCTTTCCTTCTCTGCCAGGATTCAATTCAACTCTGAAGAGCAATGGACCAAAGCCTTGAAGTTTATGCTGACAAATCTCAAGTGGGCCCTTGCGTGGGTTTCATCACAGTTTACCAAATGAGGCCAACATTTCTTGCCATGATGAACCATGCTTATACAGAGTGGCCCCCCCCCCCCCCCCCCCAAAAAAAAAAAAAATTAAAAAAATACAGTTTCCGTAGAAAGGTGACCATATTAATAATATTTTCATATTCCTAAAGAGTATTTGTTTTTTAGGGGAATTAGCATTTTTTCATCAAAAATGTTCCAACCAGTTAAAAATTATGACCCTTTTAGAGGAGTTGTGTAAGATAAAAATTGGCATGTTTAGTTCCAGCACCATAAAACGTGCCAAAACTTTGATTGACATTCGTCCAAAAAAAAGTGTCATAGCTTTTTACTGGCTGGATTTTCATGAAATGAAGCTATTTGTCTGGTTCGAATACTGTTAAGGAATTGCTGTAAAAGCATCCTGAATATGGCCAGTCTGCTGGGGTCACTATTTTTTTGGTGCAGGGGAGAGGAGGGGGGATGCATAAATCTGCCATGGTATCAGAGACAGAAGAACATTGGGAGGGCATCTATGTCCCATTCAGAGCACTTTGTGAGTTCTCCTGTATAATTGGCACTTGACAAGGATATTGGAATAACCTACATGACAAGTTGATTTCACAATGAGGCCAGACACTGTATGCTCAGCCAGATACCCTTCCCCCTTGCTTGATGATCAATTGTAACCAGGTGATTTTGCTGGTCCTGTCTCTTGAAGTTCTACAGTGGAAACTCTGTATACAGAGATTGGGAGGGTTTTTCATGAAGATTATCACCAGCAACAGGCAGTTATTTTCTGACAGTTAACATAGCAACAGTCAGTGCTTGTGCTTTCCAGCAAAAATCAAGAATTTCATTGGATTTGTCACTGCAGACTAAACAACGTCGCTGGTGACATGCTTGATGAAATGTCTCGCTGGTACAGTCAAACCTCGTTATAACGAGGTCCTTGGGACCAGAGAAATTATCTCTTTATACTAAAACCAAAAGAGATGGGACAAGGAAAACTACCTTGTTAGAACGAGGTTGGACTGTATAAAAATATTCCTGATAACAAGGGGTAAATGTAGTTTGGTGCCAGCTCTTTATAACTTATTATTTTTTAACCCTGCTAAATGAGATTACTGCTGCAACATGGTATTTTTGATGGTCCCAATTACCTCATTATACCTAAGTTTCCACTGTACAGTCAAACCACATTGTAACGAGGTCCTTGAGACCTGAGAAATTATCTCTTTGTATGGCAATCTTGTTATATCAGGTCCAAAATACACTAAATTACAAAGGGAGGGGACCAAGAAAACTACCTTGCTACAACAAGATCTTGTTATATCAGTGCTCCTTATAAAGAGGTTGGACTGTATACTACTTTACCCTGTTTCAACTTGCTCTTGATATAGAGAGATCATTTTCTGGTCTGAAGGACCTTAATGTAATGCTGTTCCACTTAACATGTGTAATGCTGTTACTTTAACAAATTTGTTTGGTTGCCCTCCTCTGACAGACCTGAAAATAGCCAAACACAATATTTATTTCACTTAAAATTAAAAAAATCACAGTAAATTTAACGTGAATTACAAACTGAAAGTTAATTTTCAGATGTTCGTTGGCTTTCACTCCATTCTTAAGCCCCCAGCACACCAAACACGGCACGGCATGGCATAACGGCACGGTAGTTACGCACTATCATGGTTGTTATTGGCCAGCGCTCACGATCTTCAACAATTGACCAATCACAGGGGAGACATTGCCAAAATACTGTGCCGTGCCGTGTTTGGTGTGCCCGGGCATCTAGCCTCATTTTTGCATGAAATGTGTCAGAAATATATGTACATGTATTGAGTGTTCAAGAGACATAACTATGATAGCCCTACAGAAGCTTATACATGCAGCGTGAAGACGAGTGGTTCAACTCTCCTTTGTGCCTATGTAGGATGAGAAAGCGTGATGGCGTCTTGTACAAACTCTCCTTCGAGCTGCACATATGAGCTTCCGTAAAACTCTTGTAGAATCTGAAACATTGAGGTTTCGGCTCTTCATGTGAACCCAACCTAAGATATAACTTGAAATAATCTATGAAATGTATATAAGAGAATAAAAGATGCAATATAATTCAGTTTTGTCCACACTTTATTCTTGCTGGTGTCCATACAATTTAAGCATGCCAATCATGATACTTTGTATATAAAAAAAAGTCTTCCAATGTTCACATACCGTGTGAACAGAAAAATCAAGATACATCACTTAACAATACTGAATTAAATAAAAGACATTTATATTCACATACATGCATTAATATGACATTTCTGGGGAAAAAATGAAGTATTTGTCAGAGTCCATGTCAAAGTTGATAATACATTGTATCGGCGTTACTTACTTTTCAGTCTCTATGGATATGTTTGGTCCGTTTAACAACAAAGAACTTTGTATTGCCCGGCTATGTAAATAAACATCACATTTCTGTCTGTGATTTGTTTACATAAAATTGGCCACTACACTACATAATTAGAATTTATGCATGTTTCTTGCAAACAAACAGACCTGTAACTTTCGTGATATTGTACCCCAAAAATATGAACATAATGGATATTTCTCGTCCTTCCGCTAAGTCTTGACATGGTAATTTCACTGTACAAGTACATTCTTATAACTTATTATAAAAAATACCCTAAATTATCCCATGGCTATTGCCTTGGGCCATGATGCCCTCTCTTGATTTCCTTTACATTTACTTCTCTATTTGGCATT
This sequence comes from Temnopleurus reevesii, assembly GCA_036244855.1. Lineage (NCBI taxonomy): Eukaryota > Metazoa > Echinodermata > Echinoidea > Temnopleuroida > Temnopleuridae > Temnopleurus > Temnopleurus reevesii. The sequence continues at coordinate 52,282 of BQKZ01003513.1, forward strand.
GGTAGAAAAGTTTTCCTCATCCAAATGGCTTCGGACCCCCTGAACATAATATTTATTTTCCCAAGAGATTTGACTAAGGAGATGTTCAAAAGTTGCAACTGATCACAAGCTGCAGTTGATTGGACTGCGCAATTCAAAATCACTATTTCATGTGCGTCTTGCTAAGAGTGCATATTATGTGCGAATAAAAATGTGTGTTACAATTTGCAACTGATTTGCAGTTTGGTGTGCGATCAATTGCAACTTTTGAATAACACCTCCTAAAGACAATTAACTGTGTTTCTGATTTATGACAAATTGAAATCCATTACAGTAGACCAACATTATGAGTAAATAAAAGACATAGGGGGTGATGTTCACAATCAATTGCAAACAACTGCAACTTTGCTCATTGTAACATGCATTTTCATTTGCGCACAGTTTGCGCATTTTCGAGACACGCATGAAAGAATGATTTTGATTGGCACGTTCCGATCAACTACAACTTGAGATCAATTGCAACTTTTGAACAACACCCCCTAATTTTTAACTGTAAAACCATTAAAAAAATTGAAAGCATTTCAGTTTTGCAGTTGGTGTCAACGCATGCCCCCCCCCCCCAAACCGATTGCAGTAATTATCTGCACACTTGCAAATGAAAGTCATTTGTACCTGAAAAACAACATGAAAATTGACTTGTAAGCCATATATAAATCTCAACAGACATCAATTCTCTTTCATAATTCTTTCAGGTTTTACAGTTTTGTTCGTATTTTGTTTCAGCACACTCAACAACTTGTATTCCATATAACATCTACTTTGTAAACCCTAATGAATGTCAGAAATCTAAATAATAATACAAAAACAGAGGAAAAACACTAAGGTATAATGGCTGTACAACTGAAGCAATATACTGTACAATTATTCATATTTACACGACACAGTGTTCATACATGTACAAATTCATAATAGGCAATGTGTTGTATGATTAACTCCATATTCACAAGATATTGGGGTGTTGCTAGAAATTTGAGATTGATCATCACGCACCAAAATATTATTTTCTATGTGACTTGTCATAAACGCAGTCTGTTTGCAAATGATATTGTGGGTTTCAATTTACAACTGATTTACAGTTGATTTGCAATCAATTGCAACTTTATATCAACACCCCCACAGTTGGAAAACTGCACTACCTTTTCAAGCAATTGTATTTCCGAAGGAAAGTTGTAATATTGCAACCAACATATTGTGATACCATTAGAAGAACACATGATTTATACATCTGCAAAAAGTAATTTTTACACACTTTCGATATAGACTCTCAAATATACATTGCTGAACTATATATGAACTAAACACTTAAGAAAAGGATCACCAAAAGTTGGTTGTCTTTTTAAATCCACTTTTCTTTAAATTCTATTTTTTTAATCCCTTGTAAGTTGATTTTCTTCAAAGTTGAAACAATTTCTCCAGTCCCAGTAGTTTCTACTCACGCAAGGTAGACTCTCATCTTTCAAAGATTGAAGTAGCACTATCATATAAGAGTATTGGTAGACAGTTGCTATGAATTGCAAATCAACTGTAAATCAGTTGCAAATTACATTTTTAATGAAATACACATAAAACAAAGATTTTAATTGGCACACGCCAATCAACTGCGACTTGCAATCCGTTCCAACTTTTTAGCAACACCCTTTAAGATGGACACTCTTGGGGTGTTGTTGTTCAAAATCAACTGCAACTTTGCAAATTGTATCGCGCATTTTCATTCGCGCACGGTACGCACATTTATCTAGACGGGCATAAAACAATGGTTTTGATTGGTGCATTTCGATTAACTGCAACTTGCGATCAATTGCAACCTTTGAGCAACACCCCCTTAGTAACTTATCACCTTGATTTCTGCCCAATCAAGTAAAACAATGAGACACATCTATTGTCATCAAAGCTTACTCATAATTTGTGACACTAAAGCAAAAATATCTTTGTAGCAGATGTTCACAAGATCTTTAAAAATCACAAATGACATTTCCAGCAAATGTGATTAAATCACAAAGAATGATTTTGTCACAGAGACTTCCAAGTCAAGGAATATCTTTGATAGTGAGACAAATTCTCTTCTTCATAAAATTACAGCTAACTCTGCCCAAATCAAATCTCTTGGGACCAATACAATCCGGTCGACTTAAGGTCACTGCACGCTACACGACTTTCACTCTTACAACCTTACACCCAATTTTGCAAATATTGCAATACTTTGTAATATGTCGCATGATGGCGAGGTACTTGATACTTTATAAAGTGAGACAACATATACATGTAGCGTGTATCATTATTTGCAAAATTGGTTGTAAGGTCGCAAGACTAAAAGTTGTGTAGCGTGTAGTGGCCTTTTGGAGAAATTCTGATTAGAACAGGAAAATATCACATATTTTGTGTGTTTGATTCCAAAAATCTCATCGATTTCGAAAAGTTCGACTTAGGCAGAGTAGAGTGTAGTAAGCTTACTTTGGCTAGTGATCTCCTCACTACCTTAAAAGTTCAAAGTCTGAATCTTTTTAGAGGGTAGGGAAAAAAATAAAACCTGAATATATTAAATTAAACTTTTGTTTCTGTCTCATTTGTATTATTTCTTTGTGCTCTGTCATAGTCAGGTGTACATTTAAAAAATAATATAAAATAAGCACATGACAACGTAGAATTCTATACAACCTAAAGATCCTCCGTCTGAATGCAGCCAGTAAGAGCCTCATCCATCAAATCATCGTCTATTCTACAAGGACTCCTACTGATGCTATCCGAACCAATGCTCTTCACTGATGCAGGCGACTTCCCAATCCCTAGTGGAGACTGTGCCAGCTGTCCTAGAGGAGAATGTGCCACAGCACTCCTTGGAGATGTGGAGCCAGCTTCAGTCTGGGTATTACTGTTCCTGCTGTCCGGCCTAGGTGACTTCTGCGGCTGCTTCTGATGGGAGCTACTTCTGGGAGACTGGGGTACATCGATGATCATCCCAAAATCATCGTCACTGCTTTCTACGGGACTGTAGGGGTTGTTGCAGACTTTCTTGGGTGGGGGTGGCTGGTTGCCCGTTGGTGTTACTGATCGCTTGGATGCTGCCTTTGGACTTGGAGCGCCACAGGGACTGGGGATGCCACTGGCTGATGGGAGTGGACTGGCTTTAGGCGAATGTGCTATTGCAGGTTTAGGGGAACTGACTGGTTTGATCATTGGTCTAGGGCTTGGTACTGGATTCTTGGGACTTGGTACCATAGCTGGGCTAGGGACTTTAAAGTCAATGCCTTGAGGTTTAGGAGTCTTGTTCGCTTCCTCCGTAACTTCTTTCTTCTCTGATCCCTTAGCCTCTGGTACATTAGACTTTGAATCAGATGGTCGGTTTTCATCACTCCTTGTTTTCTCCTTATCACTCTGGGAAATTGATTTGACAAGAGAAGGATTTGTTTTAGATTTTGAAGCTGCCTCAGTAACAGATTTCTGTTCATTTTTCAGTGAGGTCTTCCCTTCTTGGCTTCCACCGCTGGATGAGGATTTAGCTTCCTTAGATACTGTTCTCATGACAGGAGGTTTTACTGTCTTTGCACTTTCACCATCTTTGTCCTTACTTGGTGGTTGTGAATCTCTACGGGCTCTGGGATCTGTTGGCTTAGAATCTGGCTTCTTGGAACTCGTCAAAAATGACTTGCTGCTTCCGCTGTCTGATGATCCCTTGGAGTCAGATCGCTGACTGCTATGCTGTGAATGAGAGCTAGGTTCCTTCCCAGTGTTTAATTTTGGCTTCAAGGATGGGCTCTGATCTGTCTTCACAGATTTTGAAGTCATTGAAAGTTTGGTTTCAGATTTTGTTCCATCAGACTGTTTCTTGGATTCCTGTGTTGGTTTATTTGTTGATGTGGTTTGAGGCTTGATAGACGGAGAAGGTACTCTTGCTTGCGGTGGATTTGTCTGACCTTTAGATGATTCTTGACTAGGATTCATCGCATGTGGCATCAGTTCTGGCTGCATTGCAAGCTGTACCTTGGTTACTTTCTGCTGTCCCTTTTCAGGTGATTGGTAAGTTGACAGAGAGTGGCTGAGGATGATAGGCCTTGGTCGAGGATGTGGAGATGTTAATGCAGGTCGTGATTTAACAGGGCTGCTCATGGATGTCGGTGTTGAAGAGCTGGATGTGCTGAGAGGTGAAGGTTTGCTTTGCTTCATAGATACGCTCTTTCCAGTAGGACTGCTTGCCCTCATTTGAGAGCCAGTCAGAGGTGGTGTGCTGACCTTCGGTGGTCGAGACTTCTTCACGGCGCTAGACCCTGAAGGTGAAGGTGAACGGTTCACACCACTTGGCTTAGTGCTCAGTGATGGTGAGGGCTGACGCGCTGGTAACTGACTGCTACCTGATGATACCTTTGGCAGTGACGTCTTTGTACTATCAGATTTTGTGAGAGAAAAGCTCATTGATTTGCTGTCCGTGGTTGGCGCATCATCTGCCTTGGTGCTCACAGTCTTACTTTCTCTCGGCACATGGGATTTTTCAGCTATACTTTCTTCTGTAGGTTCCAACTCTTTGATATCTTTCTCCAGTAAATCTATGTCTTTGTCATCGCTATTTCCTGATTCTGCTAATCCTGATGCACCTGAACCGAGCGCACTGAATAAACCTCTTCTTTCCATCTTCTCACACTTTTCAGTCTTTTCAACTTTATCTACCTTGTCACCCTTCTCATTTTTCTCCTTTATCTTATCAATGATGCCCATGAGGGAGAATTTCCTGTTGCCTCGCATACCTGACTTGGGTGTTGTTTGCTTGCTCGAGTTTGGTCCAGCACTAGTTGGTGTCCCGATGGAGGATGGTGTTGGTGGGGATGTTACAGATGGCGTTGGCACTTTGATATTAGTAGGAATTATAAGAGGTGGAGGCCGATTAGAAGGTGTTGTTTTTGGTCCGGTTGTAGTAGGAGTCTTTGATGATGGTGTGGAGCTTGAGGGTGGCGGTGTCACTGATTTAGAAACAGACACATCGGTTCCGGTGGTAGATGGAGTAACTGAAGTTGTTGTAATGGGTATTGGTGTTGTGGTGGAACTTGATGTAGCAGTTGATGTTGAGCTAGAAGATGACATGGAACTTGTGTTGACTACAGGCACCGGCTGAACCATTAATGTGCTTGAGGATGCCACTGTACTTACAGCTGGAGAACTCGAGATGGATTTTGAACTAGAATTTGTGCTGGTGAGACTTGAAGATGTTGAGTTACTTGGTACAACTGAAGGAGGCTTCAGAGAAGGACTGACTGAAATACCTTGACTGCTTGGCAATTTATTTGATGAAAGCAATGACGTTGGAGTTGTCTGAGGTATAGGTGTAATCCCTGTTGAGGTTTTGGTCAGTGGACTCAAAGTGTTAGATAACTTCACCTGAGAGCTCATCAACTTTGGAATTCCTGCGGTGGGACTTGCCACATTCTTACCAGCAGCCTGAGCAGATCCTACACTTGTTTTAGACATATTTGAGCTTTGATTAGGATTGGACATTGACTTTGAAAGAATATTTGGACCTTTCCGAATAGCTTGACCAACCACCATTGGAGATTTGTTACTGCCGGAAAATGATTTTCCCATTCTCATACCATCTGGCTTCCTTCCTGTAGGACTCACTGAACTCACACGCTGTGGATTCACAAGCTTTTTGGTCTGCCCCATCTTCGAAGGATCTGCTTTACCCCAGCTGGGTTTCTTGGGTGAAGAGATCAATGGGTTTTTATTGGATGGTGAAGGACTGCCAGCAGTCTTTGGAGTCATGGTCGGTGTCTTCGGATTTGGAGACTGCTTGTTCTCTGATGTTTGCTTACTTATCTTTGGAATACGAGGTAAGTTTGCTAGATTCTTCTTGGGAAAGAAATCTGCGATGGGTGACTTCGACACAGGACTTGGTCGATGGCCACTTTCAAGGGATCTGCTTTTCTTCATCTGCATCTGCTCGCTTTTAAGCTTTGCCATTGAAGTAATCGCAGGGATCTTTGTAATTGGGCCAGGTTTGATGACCGTGTGCTCTGACTTGACTACTGTAACATCATGGCTTGTTCGAGGTAGCTCTTGAGATGATCCTTTGCTAGAAGGCTCTTCAGGTCTGTGGATTGTGGAAACTTCTTTCTGAGGTTTCTGTATAATCTCTTCTTTCACCACTTTAGGTTCTCTCAAAACATCAGATTTCATCACAGATGGCTCAGTCTTCACGGGCCTGACAATCGCTTCAGTTTTCTCTGGCAGTTCAACCTTCGGCTCAGACTTCACAAGTGGTCTCTCTTCTTTGATATCTCTGATGACAGGATTGGGAGATGGGGTAGCAGAATCTCCACTTGCCACTGCTTTGATCTTGATTTTGGGAGCAGCAGGGCCTACATCTTTGACCTTCGCTTTTTGCTCCTTGTCAGGTTTGTGACGGATTGTTTTGAATGTCATTTTGAGTGGCTCCTCTTCATTGACAGCCATAGTAATGCTGGAGTACTGTGCCACATCTTGGCAAGGTTCTGGAGAAGACTCGCTGCTGTACTCAGGCAGCCTCCTTTCTCTCTTAAGTCTCCCTGGTTTCCTTAGCTTCTTGGTCTTGGGAGCATCAGAATCAGAGAACCCTCCAGTGTCCTTCAGCGGTTTACGTCCACGTTTCTTTGATGGTTTTGGTTTCTCGGTCTGAAAGGCAAGACTCGATTCAATGAAATTCTTTGGCTTGCCCTTTGACACAGGGACTCTTAGGCGAGTTGCTGGCAGTGATTGAGACAGGTTTGTAACACCTTGCATGTTAGCACCAGGAGGTCGACCTCTTTGTGCAGTGGGAAGAGTTGGCATATTCTTTACAAGGTTAGGAAGGGTAAGATCTAGAGCTCCTCCCATCTTCATGTCTGTTCTAGTTTCAAGCCCTGCTTGAATGGCTGTTGAAAGAGGCCCTGATGTTAGAGCAGAAAGAGAAAGATGAGGCAGGTCTGTTGTAGTGCGATGTTGCTCATCAAACTCGGACCCTGTAGGAATGCCCATACGAGCTATTGCCGAACTCACGCTTGGCAATCCTCCAAAATCATCATCGTTGTCAAACCCTGCTGCATCGTCGTTAATGTCAAGCGAGCTATACTGCGACTTAAAACTTGCTTGCCTGTTCATTTCTGGGGATATGTTTGATCTAGGAGTGTCTGCCAACAAGTCGTCAGTAAATATATTCTTTGAATTGTGTGAAAATATGTCCGAGTCCATACTGGTTCTAGAATGAAGCTGATCAGCCTTGATGCTAGCGGGTACATCATCAAGGGATGGATGCTCTGGAGTGCTCAAGGTACTATGAGACATTGTCTTAGGTGGGGCAAACGTAGGTGTGGTGGGAACTGTAGGTGTGCTTGGAGTTTTTGGGCTCTGCCGGGCACTGATGCTTGATGCTTGTGAACTGGTGCTGTCCAAACGACATGGTCGTCCTCTCTTTGGCTTGGCGATGGGTATGATGGGAGCCTCAATTTCTGAGAGAAGAGCTGACAGCTCACCAGTGTGTACAGGCTTAGGTGGATCCATGCTTTGACTGGACATTTTGTGCATTATGTCCGAGTGTCTGTGATGTAGCCCTGGTGGACGATGACCATGCATATCATCATACTCGTGCTCTTCTTCGCTCTGATGCCGCTTTGGCGATTTGTCCACGCTGACAGACCTACCACGCTTCCCTTTGCGAATCATCCTGCCCACTGGCTGGGCAATAGCTGCTACAGGAGTCAGAGTGTTCTGCTCCTGCAGAAGATTCATCAGCATCGGATTCTTATGAGGCTTAGGACCAGATGCCAGGGGAGGGGATGACATCGGCGATGGAGTTGGATTTGGGGTGGAAAGAGCCGACGTACTGACAGCCAGGGCAGCATGCTGGAGGAGACTTGCCAACATAGGATTCTGTGCCACTTTGGGAGGTTTATCACCAAACGTATCGAAACCCTCTCCATGAGGCAAGATGGCTGACATAGTGGTTGTGAGGTCACTCAGGATGCTGTGAGACTGGAGTTGGTGAGAGTAGGAGGATTGATGTGGACGATGGCTGGGGAAGAAAGACCCTCCATGCCCACCACCACCGCCACCACCACCACCGCCACCACCATGACGATGTATGCCACTCATTGGGTCAAAGACAGAACCTCCCGAAGGACCAGATGACGGGGCAGGTGGCAGGCTCACCTGTAAGTAAGGACAAAAAATACAAACAATTTTAATAGAATTAATTCATTATCTCTACTACAGTGAAGAGGTCAGTATATACCTGATATTAGCTAAGTTTTTATGAGTCATTATCTATCAAAGACAAGAAATGATAAAGGAGACCCAGCTGAATTTCCATCAGCATTTTTTTTTCTGAATTTTACATTCTTAATATGTACAATATTTTAATAATTTGACTTCACAAATACATATATGGGGTAGAGACCCATAAAAACAAATATTCTATTTACTACTACGTAACTAGAATAATATGTTAGCACGGCTATGATGTTTGATAGCTTTTCAATTTCTTTTCAATATCTGAAAGCATGAAAACAATTTATCTCCTTCTATGACATTTGCAAATTAAGCAAAAAATGTATTTGTTTTTGAAATGGTAGAAATATATCAGTTGTTTCCATGTAACCTTCAATTGCCTTGCTTCTGTGATAAAATGCATCATATGAAATTGTTACTTCATTTTTTGTTTAACTTCAATCTCACAGCTTTGTTATGATACTAAATTTGTTATATTTTGGGTAATTCAAAATTGCAATCAAGAGTTTTTACATATTTCATACAATTTTGACGAGTCTCATCATGAGTCTAATCTTAAGGCTAATGGGTGATTCATGTAAAAAAGGACATTTTCAATATGGAATCCCTTGTATATGTATTCAAACCAGAGTCTAAACAGAAGAACATAAATCAATCTAACCTCGTTATAACGAGGTCCTTGGGGCAAGAGAAATTACCTCTTAACAAGAAACAAGAAATACAAGAAAATACAAAGAAATTGGACGAGGAAAATTAGCTTGTTATAACAAGAACCTGTTATATCAGTGCTCTGTATGACAAGGTTCGACTGTATTAACACTTCGGTAGTGTGTATCCTTTATATGTTTAATTAAAATCCTTCCTTTACCGATTTCTTTGACTGATGGGTCTCAAGCCACTGCTCCGCCTTCTTCATGATAGCCCTCATAGTGATAGGAATGGAGAGACACTTCTGAAGCACCTTGGTTGCATATTCATCAGAGCAAAACGGCTCCTCGTTCGCACCGCTGTGGAGACGCGCTTTCACTGAGGAGTACTCCGTCAGGTCAAACTCAACTATTAACAAGACACACACAAAAAGAAATACGTAACATTTTATGGAAACAGCAAGTCCTATGTGATCATACATGAGAATTGATTTAATGTACACTGATTGCAGCTCACCTTTTAGGTTACAATGATCAGTATTTTGATAAGCCATTTCTCTATCTATCTACCTATCTATCCATCAACCTATATATTTATCTATCTAACTATCTATCATGTATGAGAAGGACATATGGTACATTCAACAAAAACAAATCAAGCCTGTAAAAAGACCACTAAAGCCACAGAGAATAAAAGTGGATATTAAAAAAAAGAAGAAGAAAAAGAAGAGTTCTACAACCCAACTTGCCAAAGCCAGGTTGATGTCATATTACGACTCGGCAGAACATTTAAGGTAGGATTGAGAAGCGGAGGGCTCAAGAAAATGGAGCAAGGAAAGAAGAAGAGTAGGAGGGTTGAGGGCTTATGTACAAGGGATGCTATGGAGTACTGTAGAAGCCAATATTCTAGCATAAATACATTTTTAGTGAATTCAGACCTGATGACATATCAGTGGGTTATAAATTCCATGTCTTACATGATATTTATACACAAGTCTATGGGCATTCTAGCAAGTGAAAACTTTGGCAAATTCAGAAGAGAAAATGTAGCAAGAATAAACTCCCAGGGAAATTCCCATCTATACACATTACAAGATGGAGTGAAGTACTAAAGATGAATCAACGATAAATCCAACCAATTTAACAAGAATACAGACCTTAAATCGGTCTACGCAACCCAAAGCAATGGCAGTGGGTGCTCTCTTTGCTTAGTGATGCTCTCTTTGGATTTCCTACACTTCTACATGCAATGGAACGAAAGTTCCCTTCATCAAAATTTCCTTGTAAATGATGCCCTAACAAAATCATATTTCAAGGACTGAGAATAGGACCTCATTTAAAACTGCTGTCTATTTTTCTAACTTACTTTCTCCTTTCCCTTTTTCCTCTCATTCCATCTGTCGCTGTGACTCTTTCTCCCTGTCACTCTCCCCATCTCTCCCTCTCTCTCTCTCTCTCTCTGAAAATAAACATTACTCACCACAGGCAACCCCTTCCTTGGCAGGATGTTCAAAGGTAACTGTCAGCTTTTGATTGGTGTAAGGTGTCACTTCAAATAACAAAGCTTCACTGGATTCTAAAAGAAAAAAACAAAAAACAAAAAACAATCACAAAATTGATACAGCTAACATCTGTTTTGGCACCCAAACCTAAGATCAAACCATCAGTCCAAAAGGTTTTTTTCCAAACTTGGAAAAAGTAAACATTTTTTGGTGAGGATATTTCGAGGCATCCAAGATTTTCCAAAGTTTAGAGGCACTGAATTCTGCATCCAAATTTTTTAAATGTATCAAATAATTGTTTTCATGTTCCCACGTGAAATGTTTTTTTTCTTCAAAACTTTGAAGCCAGTAATGCAAAATAATAATGGCACAACTTGCGTTCAGATTCAGAGAGCTATATACGTTACAGAGAATTTTATTGTACAGGACTCTAGATTGTGATTTTATTTCAATGAAGTTTGAATATGCCTTCAAATATTGCAACCAACCTTCTGATATTCGACAATAGAGCCCCATACATGTCTCATATGTCTGACAGGTTGGTACCGTCGTTGATAATGTTCAAGGGATTCTGAATGCAGTTTGAATATCAAACACCTGTGAATATTTGAACTAACCTTGAGTATCTTTGTTCCTGACACAGCTTGCTATGAGAGTGTTATACACAGCCTGTTGCCTTAGAAGATTTATGATTTTCACAACAGTGTTGGGTGCAGTGAATGTGATCTTGGACAACAGAGCGCCTTGCATGTCGCGCAGGTCCGAGGGGTTTGTACCATCATTTATAATGTACGAGTGATTCTGATCAGGAAGCTCCTGAAACGGCAAGAAGTAAAAGAAATGATCACATTGATGATGACGATGATGATGATGATCGTCATCATCATCATCATCATCATCATCATCATCATCATCATCATCATCATCTTAATTTTACACCAGTAAAGTTAAAATTACTAAAGCAATTACCATGAAGTTCATTAAAGATTTTAAGGATTTTAGTAGACCAAAATCTTACATACCAGGGCAAATGTCTTTGACGTAACCTGTATACGCTTAAAAATTAGACTCAATCATCGTAATGGAGACTCACGAAACAATTTCAACAACTCATACTGTATCAGTCCTCATACAAGAGATATTGATCTATATTAACCAATAAATACATAGACTTCCATATAGTTTATATTGGGTTTTAATAATAAGTTATATCTTGCAGGTTTAGGCCCCTAGTAATTAATGTTACTCAAATATATAAACTCAAATACATAACAGGAGGATGAACTTACCACAAAGTAGTTCTTAGTTTTATTATGCCGGCTGTCTTTGGTTTGATTCTGCAAGAAGGTCACGGGATCGAGGGTGAATGAACAGATGAGGGTGTTGAGTGGAGTCGCAGCGGTAGGATCAGCATACTGGGTAGACACACCTAAAAGAGCACAGGAAAAGATATTAAAGATATCGGAAATAATCTACTTCTGATTAAAACAATAGGATGGGATAAAATCTAGTCATTTCTCCAAAATAATAGTAGACATTATTACTTCAATTAATCAATTAAGGATTAATAGATGCAATTTATATAGCGCACGTATCCACTCTGCCGAGTGCTCAAGGCGCTTTTACATTATTATTACCCTGGCTTTAGCCTGGCAGCCATTCACGGCGCACTTGGCATTTCAAAGAATAAATATTCCTGCCAGGTACCCATNCAAGATTCTGACGTATTTCCGGTCGTTTCTGTATCACTTCTGTAAACTGACAAATGGTTTTGGAGCTCGGTTTACGGACCGTTTTGCTCTCTCAACACCAACACCAACACCGAACACCGTACTTGAAGTCACCCAATGTGGATGAATTTCTTGCTGAAGGAAATTGACGCCATGGGTAGGATTCGAACCTACGACCCTCTAGTTGAAAGGCGAGAGTCACGACCACTACACCACGACCACTACACCACGACCACTACACCACGGATTGATTATAAAATATTTGTTTCATTAGTAACTCAAATGTTTAACTGAATCAAAATATGGTAAAGAAGTGAATTCATGGGCATTAAAATAAATTCCCTGCACAAAAGCAAAATGATAACTTGCCTACATTATGCACAAAGAAATATGTGATATCAGGAAACCAATTGGTGTGATGTGTCCAGTGATATACAGAGATTACAGAGAAATTACATAGAGGCCAACCTTCCAGAATTTGCTTGACAATAAAGATCAAAGCATTAATCACCAAAGACTTGAACTAAATATCTAATATGAAAAAACATGATAATATTATATATAAGCATTCACTTGTGAGAAAAGATCGGGTTCAGCTGTTTTGAAGATTCACCTTTCAATTTATAATCTCATGCATTCTCTGGCAGGTTGGCATCTCCGAATATATTATGTTTGGAATGACCTACCTTGAATGTTTTGGAGCTGCTTGAGTAAGATGAGAGACATCGGCATGGGTTCATTCAGCTTCAACACAAATGTGGCGTGGATGCCAATACTGTTCTGATTTCCCAATGGCATAAAACTGTATAAAAGCAACATAAATTCATGGTTATAAATCAATGTAATATTGGAAATTAACAAAAAAATATTTACGAAACGCATTGATAATCTGAACAAATACTTTGTAACAAATAACAATGCACGTTACCTATACATAGCTATAATGATAATAAATTCTTATTCTTTCTCTGGTTTCATAAATTTCAAATCATTCTGTATGTGTATGTGGAATAAGCTATACTACCCCAGGCAGACACATATTGTACATTCAGAAATACTTATGGTGCAATCACATTTCACGCAACCCTAAGCAGGCCAAACTCAAAGATGAGCAAAAATGTTAGCATGTTTTCTTACACACATCTTCAAGTCGAGTCTATCAGTGGCTGTGACTTCATAACCCAACACAGGATCTGGTTGCTGTAAATCTTGTAAGCAAATAGCTGGTGTCCCATATCCCCCAACTCCAGCTTTGCTACTCACGAATCGATCAATTAATCATTAAATCTTACTCGCATTTACAATATTTGGTTGAGTGGGTTTTCCAATCCCATAGAGAAACTTACTTGGTGATCTTGTTATCGGTGACAATGATGGTGGGGGCAGTTTGAAGGGTCTTTCTTTGCGGTGCACTCTCAATCCCAACAGTCACAGACAGACCCAAATCCTTTGGTAAGGGCTCTGAAATAAGAATGTTGGAATAAACATTATTCATGTTTGATGAAATGCAATCAGGATGGTGTTTCACCAAATCATTTTCAAAGTTTGGAATAACTAGACTGGAGTATGTCAATAAGTGAAATACATGTCAGATTCTTGATCATTCAGCACAAGAACATAATACCAGACGCACATAAAGTTGTTCTGAAAGTCCTTCGTATCCTGGTGGAACATCGCCCAGGGTTATGTTTCATAAAGATGTCCGTAGAGGTACCCTCAACTCTGCGCATGACTGGTGATCCAGTCTTTAATGCTTCCTCAGTGACATTAGGGTTATTGAGTGCAAGAAAGGGTTTCCAGTCTTGCACAAAATCGTTCATACCTCTTCAAACAGCTTTATGAAATCCTACCCTGGACGGTGTTTCACCAAATCGTTCTTAAAGTTACATACTTTTTTAACAAAGATTGGAGTAAGTTAACGGGTGTAATACGCGTAAGATTCTCGATCATTCTCGAACATGTTTCGTAGCTTCGTGAAACATTACCCAGCTTTGCATCTGAATATTGTAAGCTTTCTGGGTTGTCTTTCATAAAGCTGTTCTTAGGGCTATGTATGACTCTGCACACGACTAATTACCCTCTCTCAGTTGATAAAATCAGCAAAATCTGAGTTATTGAGTGCAGGAGAGGGTTACCAGTAATGTGTAGAATTGTGGCTAGTTTTATCGAAAACAGCCCTGAATTTCTAGTAAGCAAATTGTTACTACATGTACACATGTTGCTTATTGTTGTGACTACATTAGTCGCTTATTTTTGTGGGTCGGCTAGTGAATTCTATAGTATGACCTGAAAGCTATCAAAGAGAGAGGATAGTTTGAATACATAATGAAGATCTCACCCTGGATAAGACAAATGTTAAGAATATATGGTTAATTTTTCACTAAATGGTTTCATGGTTAATTTTTCACTAACACTTAATATAACATACATAATTCGACATAAATGTTTGACCAAGTTATGGTATCTAACTACAAAACCCATACCTAAGGACTCTAACATGAAATTTAGCATTCAATTCAACTGGAGGTCTTAACAACGTCCTGGACTAAAACTTGGTTAAAAATGAAATCAAATATAAATCCGAAGTTTCATTATATACCCAATCTCCCTTTAAAACTAATGTTAGGTCTGTTATACTAGACAAACGTACCTGTAACTGAGAGCTCCTTCGTTTGTTTCTTCTCTACATCCAGCAAATCATACGGAGATACAAAATAGGTGAGCCGCATCAGATATCCTGTAATAATAATATTTTTGCACAAAAATATTAAAAACAGAAATCCATAACTATTCTGTAACTAGATTGGGGCTTTCCATGAGCATCTTTGAAGAAGGATTTTCAAAATCACACAGGTTATGATGATGAACATCAATGATAATATCAGAATATGATCACAGACTATGAGAGTTTTGAGAAGTAACAAACTGAAAAGTTGCCGCAACTAACAGGTAAATGCAATTCCTTGACTTTCAATTTTCAATGACTTTTCACAAATTTTCAACATTCTCTACATGTAACTTTTCACTGACTCTCAATAACCAAAAATTTCCAGGATTTCCCATGACTAAGGGAACCATGACAATAGAAATAGAACAGCAATATTACATGAATCTAAAAGAGCACTTTTTCCAAAGGAAACAAACACACATT
This sequence comes from Temnopleurus reevesii, assembly GCA_036244855.1. Lineage (NCBI taxonomy): Eukaryota > Metazoa > Echinodermata > Echinoidea > Temnopleuroida > Temnopleuridae > Temnopleurus > Temnopleurus reevesii. Next base: position 67,577 of record BQKZ01003513.1, read on the forward strand.
TATCATTACCCCCAATCATCTGATGCAAACACGCATACATTCAATGCACATACATTCGCCGTTCTTGTGGACGCATTGTATCATAAATACATTAACATTTGATGATACTGATTTAAAAGAGAATTTTGTCTATGGTATACTTTACCAAGTGTAAAGAATATTCAAATATTAGACTGCTGTCTAACTTACCTCCTACTCTTGGTGTGAGGTATCCTACGAAACCCTTGGTGATATGAATAAGGGGACTTCCACTGTGAGTAAAGATATCAGAAAATAACCATAGCAATGAATATGTGACACTTTTCATTAGTACCTGGGATTAAAAGATTGAAACAAGGCCCTGCAAAAAAAAATCTACTACTCAAGTTTGATGGGTTATAACAATTCCCATTGCCTAATCACTTTATTTCTGATTGATACCAATAGATGCTTAACTTTTTTTCAAAGGTTTCCATTAGAATATCATATTGCTCCTAAAAAATTTGAGTCATTCCTCCTCATAATTTGTGGAAGCAATGTTGTGTAGTGGACCAGACACTTGTCTTTAAACCAGCGGGTTGCAGTTCAAGTCCCACCCATGGCGTTAATTTCTTTCAGCAAAAAATGTATCCACATTGTGCTGCATTCGACCCAGGTGATGTAATTGAGTATCGGCAGGAAGAAATTCCTTGAATGCAGAGATGAGCCAAGTAAGGTACTGTAGTCGTGCTATAGCCAAGTAATAACATAACAAAGCACTTAGAAACACTTCATATTAAGCGCAATATAAATGTTGCTATTATCATTATTTTGACTTCATTGCATGTTAATGTTTTAAACTTATTAAAGTTTTTAATATTACTCGCCTGGATTGAAAACAAAATATACATACCCTTGAGGCAGTGATGCTCCAAATTTGACTCCACTGATATGAAAGAAAGTTTTGAGATCAATCTCCAAAGCCTGCAAACAGTTGAAAGCCGTCGTTTTCATTTTGCTGTAAATAAGAAAAGTACAGAGTAAGCATAACCAATTTTACGCTAAAAAACCAAGACAGTAACAATTCTTTAAGTATCTATGGACATATATTTGCCTTTTATATACCATCTTGTAGAACAAGATAATTTCCTATGAGAATTCAAGAACAATAGGAAATTTTGATGTTCCTAACATCTTGCTCTGCTTTATAAAGTGTCAGTGTTGAAAAAAATTCTATGAACAAAAACACAGATCTATATATACCCAAAATGTATTCACTTCAATTAACTATATTCGCAATACTACTACTCACACAGTTCTCCAATCAAAAATACATTCTTAACCGACAGGGTCTTCTTTATTAAGAAATAAAGAAGAGAATCGATTCCACTGTATTCCTTTTTGTTTCTTGAACTACAAAGAATGACTTTCATGATAATATAACAAGCCATGAATTAAAATATTTGTGGGACAATACAACTTTTTTTTAATTTTTTTTTTCTTGCATGAGACAACGAGAATGGACTCATACTCTCCAAAGCCCATAAAATAGGCATAAACAAACAGTCAGTAGTGCATCTGAAACAAAGCCTTGGATAAATCCCCCTGTAATGAAAGTATACCTATATAAATAAAAAGTTTCCCACGATTTGAGAACAAATTCCCTCATTTTTTCTTGATGAATTTTCAAAATTTCATATCTATGTCAACCTAATTCACTCATTTCAACCTACAGGGTTCTCACAATTTGAGTTTTAAAAAAATTCCCTAATTTTTCCCTGATTTGACAGATATTTCATAAAATTTCATGATTTTTCCCTGACTGGAAGAAAAGTGGAACTCATTTTCCAGGTTTTCCAGGTACAGTAGAAACCCTATTACAATAATGTCAGTGAGACTCACCTGTCTCCACCAAGCTGGTACATTTGGCATAGTCCTTTGAGATGCTCAGTGAACTCTTTGAAATCATTCTTCTTCAGCACTTCACACATCTCCACACAGCTCTGCAATAGACACAATCAACATTGCATTAGAATATGAATTTATTCATAATAAGTTTGAAGAACACAGAGAAAAATTATTTCAATTCATTGGCCATAATGCAATAATTTCTTATCTCATATATTAATATTCAATATCTATATTCAATCTTTTTGTGTGGTACATGTAGGTTCACAATGAGATCTTTTTTAGGATTAAAGGAAAGAACCACATGATCTAAAATCTACAGTTGTGGAAAGGTACCTTCTCTTTTCACCAAGATAATATGATCAACTTTCTCCTAATGAATTCCCCTCTGAATTAATTTTTCATCTCTGCAGCTTCTTGAAAATCAGATTGTAGGGACAGATTTTGAGGAAAAGTTGAGTTTCTAAGGTCTGCCAACCTTCAGGGATATTGAAAATTACTGTAAATACTAAATTCATGGATGCCAACCAAAACTTGTATTATTTGTCAAGTAGAGCGGCACCAAACTCAATATATGTCGGTACTAAATCATTCAAGTGAAATCAAGATAAACATGCAATTTGGCAGGAGTGTCGCTATGAACGAAAATAATTTGTTCTGGTAAATGAACGTGAATGGACAAGTGAATGTTTTTACGACCCTTTTATGAAGCAAAAGAGGATAGAAAAAGTGTACAGAAATACTATTTTCGGTTGGCATCTCCGCCAATGTATATTTATGGAACAAAGAACGATTACATTAAACGTTTTTGTCAATTAATTCATCTTACAGGCAAACTATAATCCCTCAATTTGCTTTCAAAGATTTTTAGCTCTAGTAACTTTTTGATGAAGAAACATACCTGTTGCTGATTGCCATTCATGCCATGAACCAAGAAGACATCCTTTACACCTCCATTGGGAGCCAACAGAACTTCCACATAGAAGCAGTCTGAACTCAGATAAACATTATCTGTGGTGCCGTTGGCTTTTAAGCTGCACAAAAGAAAATTATACCAGTGAAGTTGAGAGGGACAATAAAAAATAAACACCACGAACAAACCAAACATTGTCCATAATACGAACATGATAGAATAAATATCTTGTATTATTATCCATATAGAGGGTTTTTCAAACCGAAATACGTACCCAACTTGTCTGGCAATGGCATCCAGTCTCTCAGTCATGGCTGGTACAGACGAATCTGAAAGTAAACATAGCAAAGTGAGAAAAGGAAATAAAACGAAACCAGATGAATTACATTTCTTGATGTGCATTCATCTGGTTTAAAGAAATATACCAGAGAAAAAAATAAATCAAATTAAAAATAAATCAGAGCTGTCAACCTCAAATCAATAAAAATTCTATTTGAAATCCTATTTTCAGAAAAATGTCATACTCTTTAACTTCCATGCATTTTCCAAATTCATACCTCAAGGACTGAACAAACTAAAATAGGTGTCCTATTTTCACAGAAAATCCTACTAAATAGGATAAAATTCTACAGGTTGACAGCTCTATGATCAGCCATTTCAAATTAAAAAATCTCTGCTAAATCTTTGGAAGAATGAACATCAATGGACTGTAAGATTCACATAAACTATGACGAATGAATGCATGAGAATGAATGGCTCATCAATACATTTTACACAATGTATTCATATAGCAAGGTATAACCACTGCTCTTGCGCTACATCTTTGTTCCCTTCTCACATTATTTTCCAAATGTTTGAATACATAGCAAACTCTGTTGTCTTACTTTATAAATATAGTGAATAAATATAATCATATTCTATTACATTGCAAGTTTAAAGTAGATGGTACATTTAAAATTTGGGAATTAAACTCACCTTTGATGGCCATTTTCAGCTTGTCAAGGCATTTTTGTAGTCTGTTTGGGTCAACAGGATCGGGCTCTGTATACTTTGACTGTAACAGATGAGAGAAAGCAAAGTCAGTTAGTGAGTAAAATATTGAGTGCACAGATAAGGGACTTTGCCTCATTAACATGAAACTGAAAAATTTCACAATTGAGGCTACTTAATCAATCATATTTTTATGATTATTAAGAGAATGGGCCATTTGCAGAAATTTGGTTCAACTGTTTCATGATTTACATTTTAATTCATGACCAATTGCATATTCTGGATTGAGTAGCATCTCTTCAAGTAATATAATCCTTAGCTAAAGTGACATTTAAACATATTGCATTGGTATCAAAGATAATTCAGATTGTAATAATGTAATTTACTTCTAAAGGTAATTTCCACATTTGGTTGTTCCTTAAAAATGCTGTAAAAATGTGTATAAACTTACCATAGCCAGCCTGAGTTTGTGGCTTGTTTGAGACCATGCTTTGATCTGCTTTGTTGTCATCTTAAGCTTCTGCATAAGGTTTGGTAGCAGTGTATCATGGTCACTGCCATTCTCTGCAAATGAAATAAATATTTAGATATATAATCAACATGGCATTAATTAATGGCATGATAAAAAAAAGAATGCTTCATGAACAAAAATGATTGCTAGATACCTTTTCATTCACACAATATCATGATCATGATGATTTTTTTTTTTTTGGGGGGGGGGGGGGGGGGGGGGGGGTGGACTCCAAAATTTATTGGCTGAAATGGACATTTTATTTGCACAATTGATCATGAATGTGGCAGCCACTGTACAGCGTCAGATCAATGGTGTTTTATTCCTTCCTTATTGTAAATCATTTACAGTATACAAGCAACTCCATTACAGTCCTGTTGGTGAGATTCAGGAGAGGAGAAGGACTTTATTCTTCCCAGCACAAGAGTTACAGTTGACTTTAGATACATAATGGCACGCAGATGAGCATCTGATGCAGAGAAGGAAGCTCAAGCTATACCATTTAATTCTCTAACAACAGCACGTGCGGCACAGCATTGACGCAGTGGCAAACGTTACTGTCAGTGATCCTTTGTTCCCCCAACACAGACCTACCCAGTCTTAATCTCACGGAGTCGAGGCTTGGGCGTGTGTCTCAAGCAGACTGGGTATTATTCAAACTCAAATTTTTAAAAATTTATATTTTTTTCTATCGATCTCACACCTTTTATTGAGTTCTATTGAACAGACATACCGATTCTGCCAAAAAATTTCAGTTTGATAAACAAACGTTAGTTGATCTGATTTTTCTTCATTCAATGTGAACATCATAATTCCAGTTGGTTGTTCCTGAGAACTGATAAAAGTTGAATGTAAAAAAATCATTCTTTAATTCAAATAGAGCTTTTCAAGTATGGTAGGGGCTTCCTCCTCTGCACCAGGTCCCTCATCTGCGCCTCATTGACATACGCGATGTAACTCGCGCGCTCAGTGAAATCAAGACTTTTTCCCGAAAATCTTAACCCCGTGTAAAGTAAATGGGGTGCAGAGAAGGGACCCAAATATTTTGATCGGCAAAAATGAGAGGGGTGTATACTTCATCTAAAATGACATTGTCCCAGGTCAGATTTTGCTGAGATATTTCTGACACATAATCTTTAGAATATTTGTGATATCATAATATCAGATTAAAATCAAATAGGATATTCATTGACTTCATGCTTTTTTCAAGCTGAAAGTTAAGATGTGCAGATGTGCGACCTCCCATCATAGAGTACATAGTTTTTCTTCATCTTTTTTAGATTGTTATATTTAGCAGAATATATCTCTTTAAATAGTTTTGAAAATTTTGGCATGAAATAAAAATAGACATTATAGGCTTCAAATATTCTTATAAGAACAATCAAATCATGAAAAAAATATTAAGATATCCCAATTTATCAAAATTCAATTGACTGAACGATCGCATCAGCCAACACAGGAAAATGGCAAAAATTGTCAACAAAGTGTGTCATATTTCGTAGACAGGTAGACTCCTGTTTGCACTAGAATTTTATAAATTCGCTTCCATCAAAGATCCAAGATTGATAGTACCAGTAGTTTGATGGAAAATTTTTAAGGACTCAAACGGTATGACTGTTTAATTATAGTTTTGATACATAATTTATTTGTAAAAATTGGAAGCATCCAGATCAATGTCGCAAGACCTGTGTTTTCCAGCAAACAGATTAAAATCTGCTGATCTTTTGGTGATATTTTCTAATTATCTTGCCTAGCCTACTTCATATGAAAATCACCAATTTTGGCAAATAAATGGCCCTCTTCACGATGCTGATATGTTGATATCAAATATTTAATATTTAATATCTAATCATTTTTTCAAGACTAATAATGATGCACAAATTAATATGACAGTATCATACCGGACGGTAACACAACAACGTTAGTACACCAAGTTTAAGTTTAACAGACTTTGTGTGAATTCATGCCTTTAACGTTACTTAAACATATTAAGCTTTACCTCTCTCTCTCTCTTACTCTTACTCTTAGTCTAATAATGGCTTGTTCCATCCACTATTTTGGAGATTCTTGTGGATTTACCGTTTACGGTTGTTTCAAACGCTAAGCTTGCCGGGATATCATTTTGCGTTGTTTACATTTCGCAAAATCACTTCCGTACTATATTCTCTGATATAAACAATTGTAAGTGCACATATTCCAGCCAAACAATCAATGAAGGGGCACTTGCCAGTGTAAGCAAAAGGCCGAGTCTCAGTCTCTCAAGTCCCAGCGCAGCGACAGTGGAAGAAAAGAAAGTCGGGAAGAGTCAAAACTGAACTCACCAGCAGATTAATACACAAAGTAAAGATCGCATAAGAAGTGGAATTGTTACTATTTTTATCAAAAATTATGTAGTGTGTATCAGAAATGATCAAATTAGATAAAACGTTTGCCTTCAACTCACCGCTTTGGGATCGAATTGCCCCATTATGTTCCAATCCAGCGGCGGACGGCAGCGACAGGGTCGCCATTTTTCCTGGATCTTTCACTTATTTTTTTTTCTCGGGCTCTCTCTCAAATCAACGTAGATGGAGACAAACAACTATAGTCGACTCCTGACCGCCAGGTCCTCTCGAAAGTTTGAACGTGGTTTGACGTCCCTCCTCTGCCCCTTATTTTTTAGTACAATCTGCTGCAAAACTCGAAAAAGAAAGGTGCGTTTATTGCACATTTTTTTATGCAAAGTCAACTAGTAATTCCAAGAGGGTACAAAACTGTATCTTCTCAACCAGACAAATTGAAGCCTTGGGAATTATAACGAACAATATGTACAAGTGATTATGTAAAAGGAGGACATGCCAAAAATGTCTTGCTTTGATTGAAAGCGCAAAAATCAGACAAACAGATCAAAAAAAGTTTGAGCGAAAACGGACAACAGATAAGAAAGTTATGAATATTTGAAAAATATCTTAAGATTTTCAAAACAGTTATATTTTTGGCCAACTGGTAACTTTGGGTCACTGACTTGACGTGTCGATGACGTAGGTTCGTCGCTTCTCTAGAATGAGTGTATTATATTTTTTTGCTTTTTATGTTTTGTTTAAAAGCCATTTGGCGCAAAAATAGTTCATTTTCTCGACTATTTCATCTCGTTGAATGTATACTCTTGATTATATATCTTCTAACATATCGTTCATAAAGAAGAGATATAAATAAATATGATTTCAATAAACAATATGTTTAATAAGAAATATGTATTTTGTGTTATAATTACGCTTACACGAAAGCAAACTAACGTCTACTACTATAAATTCTGGTAAGAAATATTTTATTTCACTTTGGATTTACAATGACGAAAATGATACCAAAAAAAAAAGGAAAATAGGATTTGAAAAACAATTTAAAAAAACATAATAAATTGTACAAAACAATATGATCTAAAAGAAAATGATTATTGAAATATCATTTTTTTTCATATTTATGCAATCAATTGATAGCATGATTGAAATCCATAGAATTAAATACGTCATTGGAGTAGTGGTCTATTTACCTTCTTTTAATTTAAAGTAATTTATTATAAGAATAAATCTTATTATCATTGATTGTTTATTAAAATCATTTTCAATCAATAATTCATCATTTCATCTTTCATACAAAAACTAATTTCGAAGCCGATACATTCCTTGATCATAGTTGTTGAATATATTATATTTAATTGAAATTATCAACAAATAGTGATTTGCTGTAAC
>BQKZ01003514.1:0-11228 GCA_036244855.1 Temnopleurus reevesii
CATCATCATCATCATCATCATCATCATCATCATCATCATCATCATCATCATCATCATCTTCATCATCATCACCATTATTATCAAGATCTTCATAACCATTATCATCATCATATTCACCACCATCATCATCATCAACACCAATATCACCATCACCATCATCATCATCATCATCATCAGCAGTCTGTGGACTTTCCTAAAGCGCAGACTACTTTGACTGAAAGAAATCATCATCATCTTCACATACATAGAAAGCAGGCATGTTAAATCATATGTACAATGGAACCTCGTTATAAAGAGGCGTTATAAAGAGGTGGGATAAAGCGAGATACCTGTTATAACAAGTTGATTTTATTGGTCTCACCTCTCTATAGTTGTTTATTTTTTTACCCTGATATAGTGAGGAACCTGATATAACAAGGTAATTTTCATGGTCCCAAGGACCTCGTTATAAAGAGGTTTCACTGTAAAACTATCATTATTATTACCTGTATTCCCCCATCCGGAGATCCAACACTGGTGTCCTGCTGGGAATTCTCCTTCCGTTGGCAGACAGGCCGGGGTGACAAAATTTGTAATTTGAGCTGGGCGACTCAGTCTGAGGATCGCGATATCATTATTTGTAGTTCTGGAGCTGTATTCTGGATGTTTGTAGAGACACTCTATGTCGAAATCCTGCTCTGACGACTCGGTAATGTCTTTGTGGTGTTCACCTAGTCGGACCTTGAATGAACTCTTGCCATACCTGACGGGAGAATGTATGATTGATACAATTGTTAGTCTAAGGGGGGGGGGGGGGTTGTTCAAAATCAAGTGCAAATCAACTGCAACTTTGCCAATTTTAACGCACATTTTCATTCGCGCAAGGTATGGACATTTAACAAGACACGCATGAAACAATGATTTTGATTGGCACGTTCCGATCAATTGCAACTCTTGAACAACATCCCCTTAGGGATGTTGCTGGCAACTTGCGATCACTTGCAAATCAACTCCAAATCAGTTGCCAGTTGATATGCGCATTTTCATTCATGCATTGTCTGTGCTTTGAACAAGATATGCATGAAACATTGATTTTGATTTGGTACATAATAATATTCATATTACCAATCATCATCCAATCATCCAATCAACTGAACATTTTAGATATTTTCTGAACATCTTAGATGAACCTTTCCTCTATCAACAAGTTGCCTGCTGTAAATAATTTCTAGTATTCATTAGTAAATGATACATAGAGAATAACCCTCAAATTTATCTTATTGAATAAATTAGATGAATGAATTATAAATGAATAATTAATCAATATTTAAATAATAAATGAATTTTTGATAAATTTATGAATATTTGAATAACTAATGAATATTTGAATAATTAACAAATATTTTAATAATTAATAAATATTTAATAATTAATGAATTTTTTAATATTTAATTAATATTTTTAAAATCAATAAATACTTGAATGATATATCAATGTTTGAATAATTGATGAATATTCAATTAATTAATGAATATTTGAACAATTAATCAATATATGAATAAATAATTGAAGCAACAAGTACCTTTGGAAGCAGTGAGCAGCAGACATGACATGAGTTTCATCAATCAGTGTTCCTCCGCAATAATGGCCGCTACCTTTCAAGATCAGTTGGGCTTGCCAAGGCCAATTGCCCCTCTTCGCCGAGCTACCCCCGACTATTCGTGCCATGATGTTACCATTGTCGATTCCTCTTACTCCGCATGGCACTAGAGAATGAGAAAGGTAACAATTTATACTCCATGTTTGTTGAAAATACTTGAACTATTTTGCATTCAAAATGAATAAAAATCCTACAAAAGAACAGAATATAAATTGAGTAGGCCATATTTCCCCCACTTCATCAAAATTTTGTCAAAGTACGCCCTCACATGGTTGCCTTGAGAAATTTCATTGAATCCAAATTTTAAAATCATATGACAAATAGCAGCAAAATCAATAGGCAGATTTAGCAATTTTTATGCATACTCTATCAACAAGGACAATCGAAAAGCTTGCTTGAGGCTTGTCTGACACGTCAAATAGTTACCTTACCATAGCAACAGTAAGTGTTTTATATCCAATCAAAATGAAGAATCTATTGGTTTTAAAATCTTTATGAAAAATCCCCTGCCCTGATTTAGAAACGACACTGTTTTAGTGTCTTGCCCGCACACACTACTTGCATAGCTGTGTTTCTCCAAATAGTTTGTAAAAATCCCCTGCCCCAATTTAGAAATGACACACCCTCCTGTTTACATGTGCCTTGCCTGCACGCACTACTTGAATACCGTAGCTGTGTATCTCAAAATTGTTTGCATAGAGCACTGGTCTACTGACAGCTCCTTTCCTGTGGGAATGTGATGTAAATCTGGGGACTTCGCCAGACTCTCTTTGTTACTTACATGTCTCTCGCCCGCACTCCACTCCAACATCCTCACTGTGCGCACAGTTGTGTATCCCGATACCGTTTGGTATAGAGCACTGGGCAAGCGAGGGCTCCGTTCCAGTGCAAGTCACATCATCTAGCCAGATGCTTGTCGTTCCTTCACCAAACGTCGCTTGCGGATGGACACGCACATCTCCACTGCAGGATTTAATCATGATGGGGAATGTTAATTGAAGGAATCAATGATTGCTTGTAAGACGTTTGCATACCTGCCAAACTTTTGAGATAAAAAATTCTTACATATTACTTCTGGGATCCATTTCATGAAACCTTTTACCATAAAAAGTTCTGGCAAAATGTAAAAGTCTATAAGCAGAAATGCATTTTTATAGTGTGTTTTGCTGTTTGACATGTCAAACAGTTTTATGTATTGGCTCCCTGGATTACTTGAATCTTATTTCATATGCAAAGGGAAGTCAAGGCTGTTATTCTTACTCTAATATATACTCTAAAATATATTAAAAACAACTTCAAAAAATTATATTTCCTAATAATAAAATCCTATTTTTCAATCGTTGTGTATTTCAATTACTACTACTACTACTACTACTACTACTACTACTACTACTACTACTACTACTACTACTATTTCTACTACTTTTTCAAAGTAGTAGAATTCCTTTCCACCCTTTGAGTCTCTTAGGGGATGTTGCTAGAAAGTTGCAATCAATTGCAAACTGCGATAGATCAGTTCGCACCGATCAAAATCCTAGTTTCATATGTGTTTTGTGCATGGATCCAAATGTACACTTCAATTTGCAACTGATTTGCATTTGATTTTCAATTAATTGTAACTTTTGAGCAACACCCTTTAGAAATGACAATTCTCACCTGATACCGAGCTGATTACACACTACTCTTGCGGCTTCTTCGCTGAAGTAGTCATCACAAACCGTGCCCCAGACGTTATTATAGAACACTTCAACACGACCCGATGTTCGGCCATTACCACCAACCAGACGTACGGGCAAAGTTGGTATCTCTGTGGGGTCATGAAGAAACAATATATAATTATACAGTTGTGCCTAAAAGTATTTTGTGAACCCCTACCTAAAATGCACATATTCGTGATTTGTTCAAGTTCTAGAAGTTTCATACTAACACAAAATTATGTAGCATTTGAATTGCATATGGTACTACTTTTCAGTACTGAATGGATGATGAAGTGCCGATGGTCTAAAAATAACACAACAAAATTGTTGAAAGTGCCTGTGCAAAAGTATGTGAACTCCCGTGCTAAAATACACAAAAATGTGTGGTAACATCCACTAAATTCAAATTTGGATGCATACTAAGTACTAAATCAGTCACCAGAATATTTCATCAAAATATACATTGCCTTCAGACTTTCTGGTTAAAACTATGGGCAAGAGGTGTTGACCAAATAGTACTTTTGGAGCCATTGAGGTCCATAGTTTTCACGAGAAGATAAAAATCAAGTCAAATTATATTACTTTATATAATGGGTCAAAAAATTGTTTTAAACAAAAGAAATGCAATAGTTTGAGCAGGGCTTTGAATGTCTTGCTTGAACAAGTAAAAGTTGTCACGCCATCTTCCCATATGGAAGTAGAAAAGCACAACATAAAACTGGTAAGCAGGTATTTACAGTTGAAGTTATGTCAAATAAATGGCTATCATGTTTCCTATATTGTGTCTTAAAAATCAATAACCACCCCTCTCCCCCCAAAAAAGTAGAAGAAATCATCAGATCAATGGAACTTAGACTAAATTGTGTAAAACCTTGCTCACATACACATAACGTTTAAAACTCCCATATACCGGTACGGAGTAAGGGTTGTCCGTCAGGGGCGCGCACAAACGCCTGCACGCACACATGCATGCACACAGACGATGCAAATCGCTCCGCACAAAACCCTATCACACAATGTGAAAGCGAGCATACTTCATTCCCGAGCGAGAGAGCAAACACGCAATATTTTGCACTTGACCTATACACGCTGGTGATTTCACGAACATCAAAGAGATTATTTTGAGCTTTTGAATCGAGGTAAGAATCGCTTGTCACTGTTGAGTAATCAAAAATGAATCTTCTCATTGAAATATGGAAGCTTTGTAAATAGTAAAGTTCAACGAGTATGTATGCATTAACTTACAAAGAAGGTTAGATGTTTGTTTATACAAGTTTGAACACCCACACTAACTTGCCACCATGCATTAGACGCAGCTCGGTGGTGATGCAGTGATAGGACTCCTCTCAGAATATCAAATAAAATTGATTCAGTAGACATAATCGTCTGATGATTTATCAAAATTGCTTTTAATGGTCTCTGAAGTCAGTTAGAACTTGCAACTTGAATTAAATTCTCAGTCATGGATTCAGTAAAAATGTTCTTCCTTTATCAAAATTTGTATTCCAGCAGGACATCATGGATCAACAGCAGAATACGTCCTTTCATGAACAGGTGCGCAACTGGTGTAGAAATGTCTTCATGGCCTGTACCTGCGCTACCCAGGAGGGTGCCTTTGATCGAATGGGGCAGACACCAAAGAAAATACATGACGATACCACCGTGACACTGTCATGTCCTGTGCAAGTCCGTCACGAATCGGATGAAAAAGAAAAGGAGAGTTTCCTTCCTCGCAATGGTGCATATGCCAAACTTGACAAGTTTTGACATCTTTCTCAGGGAAGCCATTAAACATGAATTTTATATTTTGTGAGAATATATTATCACAGATGCCTTCCAATGCCTTCGGATGAAAAAAGTGCCTAGAACTCCTGATCAAATAAGCCCTGTGGACAAATAATTTCTTGTGTATAGATCAGCAGTTACGGACTAGAAACGATTAAGAGCTCTCTACGGCATGTAACTAGAGAGATACGTGCAAAGGAAGGTACAAACCCAGATGCTGGTAACTGGTGCATAGGCATAATGTATTTCAACGATCAAATTAAAGGAAACTACGTTGTATTCCTGTAGAAAGTTGTGATTTCAAACTAAAGAATCAGATTCCGACATTTGATCAATCAACTCTTTCTGTTCTGAATTGAAAACCAAGGAACTGACAATGGGCATTGCTTCTGATGATCCCCCCCCCCCCGCCCTCTCCCCCCGTATGGTGTGAAGCAGTCTTTCCGCCACTACAAGCGCTTTCTTCACTTGCCAAACACGGAAGTTTATATATGTGCCTTCCAAATTATTCATTTAGCTTGTAACAACATTCATCCATCGAACAATAACTTAATGTCACATGGCGGTACGTATAGATTCAAAGATAGTCGGAAACCACCTCACATGCTGATCTTCCATTTGGACAATCGCTTATTTGTGCTATAAAAGAGAAGCGATTTCCAGTCAAGGCAGCCTAACGTACGTGATGAGTATTCCTTAGCTATATGACTTCAAATGCAATATGCTGTCATATATATTTATCAACCCTTCGATTGTTGCAAATGTAAGTCTTCGATAACCATCTTTTTCATGTTTTCTATGCATTTCCTATCCTGTGTGACTTGGGATCTACATGTAGATAGGTTATAGAAAGGGGCCCTGGCATACATGTACAGTATTTAAATGAGTAGATACCAGTATTTTATATCGTGCTAAATATTACATGTACATAGCATTACCCTAACTTATGAGTTCTTTATATGGTATACGTTCATTTTGACGGACAAAATATGGAAAAGAATTTACCAATGCTAATTTTTTAATTGAAAGTATGATTCCCATTAACACCAATAGATGACAGAGCATAATTGCTACAAAGAATAATCTGTTGCTTTTATTTGTTTATTTGTTTTTCTTTACTTATTTTTTGGCAGGGGGCACGATTGAGTAATGTTCCAACAAAAAATTATAACAACTCGTTGATTAGATACATTGTGATGTAAAATATAATATCAAAAGCCTCGCTTTTTGCAAGCTCCTCCATTTCTGTCACTTAATAAGCGTCGCTGCTCAGATATTAAGCATTATCAATCTACGCGTAATTGAAAATATGTAAATTTTATTATTTCTGTTGCATAATCATTATAATTTCATGTTCATATTGTGAAAATATTATTGAAATGGAAGATATATCAAATCAAAGCAAATCAAATTTTTGAAAGCCAAGATACAAAAGTATGTACCTCTCAAAGGTAGTGTTTTGGGCAGTTCATACAAACTGATATAGCAAAAGGAATTTAGCTTTGAAGATTCGTCTCTGTTTGGCAGAGATGCACAACTTTTTGCCAACCTTGCAAGCCACATGGGCATACTTATGATATGTCTGTCAAGTCAAATTGATGCAAATATTGCTTGTAGCTGGCTTTGGAAATACTAAAATTCAATCATTTCAGTTCATTAATGACCTTTAGAAGTTCACACTAGAAGGATAAGAACTGGATCATGGCAGTTTACAGGGTAACCTTTCCAGAATATTGATGCAATATTCTATGTATGTTCTGTGCTAATCTAATGTAATTACTAAGCAACATGAGGTGGTTAAAATGTTTCATGTTCAATGAAAAATATCTTGTTCGGGTGCTGGAATGGATATTAATCAATTATTTCATCTTCAAACTTTTCTCTCTAATTACTCCATAAAAATATTATTTTCCAGTCTGAGAGTTTTTCTTCATAGTTAAGTGCTACATATGAAAGTAGGCGTAGAATTGTAACATGCAATGAACAATATGAAATCTAAAGCATGTTTGTATTGAAAAATTTGTAACAATTTCAAGCTGCCTACATTTACATTTCATTTGTAAAATTGCATGTATGCACATAATGCATTGTTTCAAATGACCTTGAATGGGCTTTAATACACCTATGTATTTAATCTGATCATTTGTGCGAGGATTATTATATTTAAAAAGACATTAACACATAAAGTTGCTTCCAAATTTTGTGTGGGTGCAAGTAAAAGCCCCTGGTTTGCCTTGGAACCAGTTCAATCTGCCCAAGGGAACCAGTTCTTACTGGTTTTGTTCCATGTTGTCGAGGTAAATGGAAAGTGCCATATCTAAACCTTGAGAGCATTTAACTATGAACACAAGCAGCCTACATTGATTACACAAGTATGTATGCATGGTGAGGAAAGAAAAATATCATACTAGGGGCCAGCAGCATAAAAGATGCAATTAAACTCACAATTCTATGGCAAAATATGAACCAAAGAGATACAATTAATTGTAAGATAAATTGTATTTCTTTTATGTTACAGGCTTAGATTTGTTAATGTTCATAATTAGGACTTGTTTAATTTCTAACTCTCATTCATGCTTTAATTGAAAAGACACCACACAAAGCAACAATGCCATAGATGTTCTGCACTGACGGCTGGTTGGAAATAAAAAGAGTATACAGTACAATAGAACAGACAAAAATATCAATCAATCAATAAAATTGAGTGATACTGGAAATGGATTTCAAGGTGGTTATCATTCAATACTGAATATTTATGCAATGCAAAACAAAGTGGTGTTAAGATTTTCTAATTTTAGTATATTGTTTTATTGTAACTTGTGTAAAATAATTGTTAAGCGCTTAGAGATTCCTTATAATATTAAGCACTGGAGTATATGTTACTATTAGCAGTGAATTATTTTCAGTGACACAAATTGGTCTGCATCAAGCAAGACGAGCAAATATACCTCTCCTAGCATTTTCTTTTCTTTGTATTAATTTGCAAACCACCGGCATTTCAGTAATAATGAAACATTTATTTATATCTATATTTATTGTGTAGTGTTCAGAAAAGAATGAATACTACTAGAAGTAAATAAGTGTGCTCTTTGTGCTGTTTTTTTTTTTGTAAAAGGGACACCTGGGTTATTTAATCATATGAATTTACAGCTGAAATAAAGACCGGTATTATACATGTATGTAGCTATTTCACCTGCGAGATTATATAAAGAGTTACATGTATTTATACGAGAGAATATTTGGAATGGATTGATTGAGTGTTTGGGGTTTACAAACTTCAAACGCCGGCTAGAGTTACCAAAAAAGTAGAATGATCGTGTGACATTTACAAGACCCTGATATATGCAGTTGTTTATTTATTGTTTATATGCCTGAAAAAAAAACAATTGCTGAATTCACATACATACATTGTATATGTAATGGAATAGACTTAAATTTTCAGACTTGTTTCTTGTATATTTCAATGTTGAGAAAATATTGAAGTGTTTGTCTTTATTAAAAACTTTTGAGTTATAAAAGCACTAAAAATTGTCCTCTGAAAATATGTACATGTATGTGTGAAAAATGTCGAGATTAAAACTAATGTATTTTCTTAAAAACCTCTAAGTTATAAAAGAACTAATAATTGTTCTCTGAAATACATGTACATCATGTACATGTCTGTGTAAAAAGTATATATCAACTATATGGAAAATTCCATAAATTATGTGAGTTTGACCCCCTGCTCATTTCTGTGAAATACATGTACATCACGTACATGTCTGTGTAAAAAGTATATATCAACTATATGGAAAATTCCATAAATTATGTAGTTTGACCGCCTGATCATGGTACATTCCTAAAAAATAATTTTTTGTCATTCACATCTGATTTGTAGGTAGCCCATATGTAACACTCTCAAATGAGTACGGCTAAGTAAGTTCTTAAAATGTGGTGAAACATGGGAAAATTGATGTTCAATGTACAAAAAGGCTGTAAAAGACTGTATGGAACTCCCCATATAAAACAAATATTCTATGCAGACTTACTTGCCAATACATTTGAAGTACATTGTACAATCAACCTTTTATTGACAATGTTATCAATGTGCAGATAACGATACATCCCTATGGAGAGAGTTTAGTTCATTTGAAGAAAAACAATTTGAAAACCATGATCAGAGAAAGAACTTCATATTTGATTACAGTAATGAAATTTGAAAAAGTGGTTATTCATTGAGCCCTAAGGCAACAAAATGAAAATACATAGCATTATTACCAAACTTTTTGTCTGAGTTGGTGTACCTTCATTGACCAGGAAAGTGCTAAAAGTGGGTACAAGATAAATGCTAGCACTTGGGAACTTATAGGAGAATATACCAATGAATTCATAAAAAGCAGAAAGGGATAAAGAATGTCGTTAACCAAAATTAAATCAGAGAATTTGGCAATTTTGGAAACCTAAAGATCAATAAAATTGCATGGAGTCTTTACGTTTGGAAAATTTACAGAAAAATTTGTCAAATGTTGTTTTAAATACAAACTAATAAGAATATTCAAACTCTTAAGCACTAGATATGAGAAGAATTTTCTTGAAATGTTGTTGACTTTGTATGGAATAACCTGCATTTTTATTGAAAAGCAGGTGAGGAATGATAAATGATTCTCAACCCAATACACATATGATTCTCAAGCATCATGCATTCACAAGGAAAGCAACATGATGGATGGGTTTTTACAGCACTTAGAAATAGAGGAAACTGATGAGTGATTCATTGTAATTAAAAAGATTAATCAATATTATACTCGGTCTATATATCATTCAACTTTTTGTATTTTCCTTGCTCACAATCAATTAGCGAAGCAAATGCTCCTAAAATATTTATCAGCACATTAATATATGGTTATACTTTGTAAAAAGTAGATGTAAAGGAAAGTGCGCAAGTTGGTGCATGAGAAGAAACAAGAACATAAATGAAAACACTGCCATATGCTTGGGTAGGCATTCAATACATCAAGTGATTCTAAACTAATCATATAATTTGAAGAGTAGCAATTCTACTTTAATTCAAACTCTATTCGTGACCTCTTTTTTTTTTTACTGATTCAAGGATCTCTCAAAATCAATCCGAAACTAAAAAAATTGAAATCTACAAAATCCATCCGATTCAGTTCACATTAAGGGCAAATCAGACCAAGTCTATTTGGACAAACACAATTGGCTTCAACTTAAGCGGTAGACATAGTTATATCAATGAGTTGTTGTTCAAAGATGAAAGGAGTAAAGCTTAACCCACTAACAACTGGAACTGCGAGATCCCTGCACAAAGGCTATGGGAATGACAAAATTCAGTAGTCAGTGGGTTAAATTCTCCAGACACCAATATGCGAGGAAAAAAAATCAAGCCAAGGACAGGCAGAATCAATTATTCATAGAGCGGGAAAAGAGACAATTCATGTTGCGACATATCCATCGTTAAAAACAGGCCCGCTTAAACCGGTCTACTGCATCATTGGAGCATAATGCAATTAGTCGGTGGTTGGAAATCAACTCCCACTGCCCTAATCATACTTCACTAATTCATCATCATCATGTTCCCGTAACTTACATCTCATCCTCCGATTCAATAGGCTTCCTTTCTTTATGGGAATGATATCAGGAATAGAGACTATTCTTGTCAAATTGGGTGTATGGTTCAATCTTTTGATGTTCCAAACCCATTTTCATCTTTAAAATATCCCCTTTAAAAAATCATATGGCCTATTTTATTTGGAAGATGTCTAAAATCTGAAATAGTTTATTAAAGAAATGAAAATTGTGCAGAAAACAGTTTCAACTCATTTTACAACTCTAACTCATTCATTCCAAAGTACATCTTGAATTAGAAAGGATGTATATTTATAACTCAGAATATATTATCTTTTGAGATTCTACTTCCTGTCAGGAAGTAAAGCTACTTGAAATTTACACTTCATTTATGAGGCACAGTAGTTGTTTACAAATAACGCATGACTTGAGTGAATAAAATAATAGTTCATACAAAATATCATGCTATGAGTCGCCTACAAGGGAATAGTAGCAGACAGAGCTCTCTCTCTCCCTCTCTCTCTTTTTTTTCCCTCTCTCTC
>BQKZ01003514.1:11275-28663 GCA_036244855.1 Temnopleurus reevesii
AAAAAAAAAAAAAAAGAGCTTGAGCTTTTGATCCTAGCAGAATGTTAATCATAAGCAAAATGACAAGGAATTGAAGTGTGCACACATGTTCATAGAAAAAGCTATACAAGGAGGTAGGGAGAAAAAAAGTACAGGAAATGAATTTTCAACATCTTCAAACAATTTCCCTCTTTTCTAATAAAATGGATAGAAAGGATGTTTCCCTGTCTCTCCTTAATCCATGATACCTTTCAAGTCCTTTCCATTAATAACCCATTCTTACTGCTATAATCACACTTTCATCTCACCAATTCAATATTGCTCCTCCATAAATCATGCATGTACCTCTGTTTCCTGAGAGGGATCTTCACACTCTGTGTCTGATAAACAATCCTTGATGTTTAACACCCCGCCCTCCCTATTGAGCCTCATCACACTTTTAGCCTTACCAGCTCCCTCATTGTTCGCTGCTATGACTAATTTATAGAATCTAAAAATAGCTGTAACCTGTACATGTTTTGTGTGTTTGCCATCATATACAGAATCTGCATTATGAAGAGGAATTTGAGTTCCTAAGTCTCAATAAATATGAAGAAAAAAAGATTTATGGGACACATTCAAGGGCTCTCTCAGCTACATGGGTGATGGCCAGGGTAGCTTAATAGATGACCACAAGTCAACATATATTGTCAAAATAGTGGACGTTTAACCCTTTCAGGATGATAGAACACGTTTTGTGTTTTGGTTCAATAACTATTGATATAGTGCTTTTAAAAATATACCAGATGTATGAGCAGAAAGAGGAAAAAATTCCACACTAAATCTGCCCATTTTTATTCTATCACTATTTGAAGCTGGATGCAGAGAATTTTCAATGAAAACGATCACTAAAATTGTCAAAAATCGTGAAATTGGCAGTGCAGACATCATTTGAAAATTGCTATTTTCCATGCAAATTGGCAACTTATAACTTTTTAACATGCTTTTTTATGAAGAAGATTCATTACAGTAACATAATATTAATTGGAACATCCTAAAAAGAGAATTTGAAATTTTAATGTTGCCAATTTTGGAAAGGAATAGTGATTACATTTGTTGTAAAATAATTCCGGTCCTGAATGGGTTAATACAGCTCAAGAATTAAATCCTTTGTTTGTGGGGCAGATGTGCATATAATAACAAATAGACACCTCATATTTGGCTGATGAAGAGAACAGATTCCATAATTTTGAGGGGCTTCGGAGCAATCAGCAGACACACGCCGAACCTAATCTGACTCATATGACTAATTCATAAACAAGACTTTCTGATGAATAAACCTTTCTTGCTGCTTCACTTCCCTTTTCATCTCATAGATTCGATATTAATCCTTGATAATTTATACCACTCTTTCCAAAGTTTCTGGATTTTACTACTAATTTTACTATTAATTTGAATATTCAAAATCTGAATTAAAGATTTTCTACGTGTTCAAATACTTTTGCGAGGTACAATTACATTTTCTATCAAAATCAGATCATAAGCCGATCGTAAGGGGTGCAGTCAGCTTTAGTGTGAGTTTAATGTATGTGCGGGCAGAGTAAGCTAGGAGATAAACCTAAAAATATGGGAAGATTATGACCATCATATTGATGTTCCCTCTCCCTTAGCTATTGGAAAAAATGATCTGAAAACCCTGCTTTAGATCTTCATAACTTGAAACCCATTCCACGATTGTTTATCTAGACTCTGAAAAACCATGTCACATTCAAGAGTTTTCTGCTACCTGTATATGATTACAACCAGAGCATCTAGGGATTTTGAACAGAAAATTGTATTTGCAATGCAAGAACTAGTATTCAAAATATGACTCAATTTTTAAACAAGCTCTTAAATATTATTCTCAACTTCTGATGGGATACATGAAGACATTCATCCACACTTCCTAAATATCTTCTGAATACAAGACACCTATGCCCATGGATAAAAAGTACAACAATCAGTGTGAGATTCAAGTTTCTTATTTCAGATGACGGTGACCTACATGTATATCTGGACAGAGAAATTCCTTTCTTTGTGGCCATCCACGGGAAACATGAAATATGGTTACTCAAAACAGGCAAATAGATGACGAAGACTAAATTCTGGACGGAGAAATTCCATTTTAGTGGCCATCCATGGGAAATTCAAAGTATGGTAACTCTAAACAGGCAAATTAACTTTCTCTAGAAAACATATCTATTGAGAGTTAACTTTGTGCAATGAAGATTATTGGTATAAACAGATGGCTGCTAACGTTTTGAGTTATGAACAGACAATAGAAGAAGCAACATCGAATTATACAAAAAAAAAACCAGCAGTCAATTTCTCAGACACAACTAGTCCAGAATACAAAAGAAATTCTAACTCCTAAATACATATTTTACTCATTCTCATTCCCTCATTCTCCCGGAGATGATGAGAACATGCCCATTGAAACATCGATAGTGGCTAGGTCCTTTTCAGGACAACTCACATTATCAAGAAAGATAACTTGTTGTACCATGAAGCCTTCTACTAATTATTCATCCACTATTGAAACCTTCAAGCATTATCTAAATTCTTCCTCAATGTGAAGCTTGTTGAGTGCATTTAACTCAGGTCCCAGTCACATGAAGCCCGGAAGCAACACGATTGAACACGACTCTTTGTTCAATTCACAGTTACATGTAGCTGTCTCAGAACAAAAAGTATGTTGAATCACTTCAAACCATATTGGCAAAAGGTATTCCTTTATTCATCAGAGCTATTGTGAATGGCTAGATGGTATATGAACATTGTTTCTAAATTTTATCTTGTTTGTCATATGTAATATAGATTTAGGTATACTGTGTTATAATCACTGTATCAAAATATACTAACCTTCTTGACAGCTCATTTCATCTGATTTGTCATTGCAATTGTCGACCTCGTTGCATACGTCCGCCTCGGGTATACACTTGAGATTATTGCATTCAAAGTGCCCAGTTGGGCAATCTATTTCAAACAGAAAAAACAACAACTCAGAAGTAAAAATCTCAGAAATCAAATCAAATGCATTCCATTCTTTTCAACTAAAAAACACATTTTCTGTCTATGACATTCTTTATATTTGCATTCCATTTCATGAAGATGATAAGAAAGGACATACTTTACATTAAATCTTTAGGATTTTGGTATTCTTGTGTGAGGTACCATAACTTTATAAAATAGAAAATTACCAAAGAATGTCTTTTCATATTCAAAATATGTAATTCCCAATGATTAATTCTGCTCTTAAGTTCTTCCTACTAAAACTAATAACATACAAATAATTTTATTTGTTAGCTTATTCTTATTTCAACAGAATAATATAATGCAAAATGAACTGAAATGAAACTTTTTTTTCTAAAGTTCACTTTAAGATTACATATTAAAAAATAATCATTTTGGACTGACAAAAAATTACATTAAGAAGAGCGCTTAGAGAATTCTTAGAGTTGATAAGCGCTATATAAAAGCCGTTCATTATTATTATTATTATTATCATTATAGATTCTGATGAAATAAAACTTTCCCAATTGTATCATTATTACTTTTGTGTTACAGATTGAATCTATTTGTCATATGAATAATCAATAGTGCCATCGTATTTCTCTCAAAGCATCCAGTCTAGCTTGTCGAGCAAAGATAACTCGTGTGAAAAGTGCATCTAATTGAACGTGTGCATGTCTTTTATTCCCAGCCATAGCACACGCTTTCGGGCGACGGTTATCAACAATGATAACACCAATCCCACCATGATATCCACCCCCAAGTTGTTTGAAACGATCATGAGATTTGTTTGCAATGACAGCTCCACAATGCACAGACTAAACACATGGCAAGTGCTGTTCATTTTCATTCTGGTTTATTTGGCAAACCCTTTATCACACTTGTGCACTAAAGTATGTGGTAAACCTATCATCTCGGGGTGACCTGAATTTTTTTATGAGAGTTTCTTTGAAATCCTACCATGGAATTACTTTTCATTTTTAATGGAGATTACAATAGTATTATGTACACAATAATTATCATAATGATGAAAATGAAAATAAGAATAATAATGATAGCCATAATAATAATAATAATAATAATAATAATAATAATAATAATAATAATAATAATAATAATAATAATAAAGAATAAAAGAGAAAATAATGAAAAATAATAGAAATCATAATAGTAATAATAATAATAATAATAATAAGAAGAAGAAGAATAACATAAAACAGCAACAATTGAAATGATAGAGTTATTATTATTATTTTTTTAATCATAAATAATCTTCAATCTTCATAATATCATCTCAAACTTTAGTAGCTGTGATTAAAATTATTTTTGCAAAGTATCTTTAAGTGAATGTGGGTGAGAGCTACCCAAAGCTCTTCATCACAAAATGAGATATCGGTACAACAAACAAAACATAAAAATCATTGAAAAGACCTTGGTTTAGTTTGCAGAGAACGCCCGCCGCCTCTCCTACGACGCAATCGTGGCTTCCCCATCCACGGAAAGTACAGTCCGCCAGAGATCCCTCCGTACCGGCGCACTGGACATCATCCATGAAGATATCAACAAGGTTACCATGTCCAAATTCACCAACAGTATAAACACGAGATGCACCCCTGGAAAGTAAAAAAAGTATTATCGAAATGATAATAGACTCAATCCACAAACACAGCAGAGTTTTTAGCTGCTCCAAAATATTTGATGAGATGTATTCTAATGGAACTTGAGTGTTTTATCTTTACAATACAAGTACCCATCATTATTAGCATCATTATCACCATCATCATCACCATTATCATCATCATCATCATCACCCACATCATCACCATTATCACCATCATCATCACCAACATCATCACCATCATTATTATCATCATCATCATCATCATCATCATCATCACCATCATCACCATCATCATCATCATCATCATCACCATCATCACCATCATCACCATTCTCATCATCATCATCATCACCATCATCACCATCATCACCATCGTCACCATCATCATCATCAATATTATTATGTTATCATTCTTATTATAATTTTTACAACCAAAACGAACAACCAAAATAATAAGAAGAAGACTCTGAGGAGAGACAATTTGTACAGTACATTCACCCTCAAGTTGGGGGCCTGGAAATATCTAGAAATACTCCTCTCACCTTGTGTAACCAAGTTGCCTGCAGACGACATGACCGTCATCTAGATCCCACGCATCATCACAAACCAAGCCCCATTTACCGCGGTACTTGACCTCTACGCGTCCCTCATTAGGAGCTGTACCATTCACGATCCGAACGTCAAATTCTTCTGTCGTACCTGTTGACACAAATTGTAGAATTTTTCAATTTTAAATCATCTTTACCCACATTGCACGTTTTTTTGTCCTATACAAACTTCTTTATTTATTCACTTTATTCTCTTTATTTATTTTTTCACATTTTATCAGCATTTCTGTTTTTGGGAGCTGCACCATTGACAATGTGAATTTCAAGAATTTGTTTACATCTGTAAATGCTTATTTTTTAAATCTTCAAACGGCTGAATCAATAAATGTATCTGTACCCATGTATCCACAAAAACGAAACTTTTTTTTAATGTTTTCAGGAAGCATTGGAAAATAGGCTTTTTGAAATAAAAAGATATAATATACTGCTTTCAGAAAATTGCATGATATACGTCATATCACATGAACCAACATTGCCCATTTGCATGACAAACAACTGTTGAGTTACATTGTTGAAATATTCATAACTCTCCTATTTATTGTCCGATTTCCATCAAATTTTTTTTTAAATTTCGTCTGATTTTCTTTCTTTCAAGCAACATAAGATTTTTAGTTGGGCGGATTCCGTCTTTGATACATACCACAATTATTCTCATCAGTGAAGTCTCCACAATCATTGTCACCGTCACAGAGCCAATCATTTGGGATACAACGTCCAGATGGACAAGGATGATAGCTGATACCATTAGCATTCGTACAATCAGCTTTTAAAAATACACAAAGAAAAAAAAAGATGTTTTTTTTACATCCGAAATAGTACACAATGTCAATACATGCATATAATCATTATTCCGTTGTAGTTGGATGTAGAGGCGTCATGGTGTAATGGTTCTGACTCTTGCACTTCAACTCAAGGGTCAGTGGTTCAAAACCCACCCACCCACTCAGCAAGAGATTCATTCACATTGTGCTGCACTCGAACCAGGTGAGGTGAATGGGTACCTAGCAGGAATGTTTATTCCTTGAAATGCCAGGTGTGCAGGTGTAAGCCAGACTACAGCCAGGGTAATAATACTGCATTAATTGTAGAACGCTTAGAGACTTTTGCTATAAATGAATTCTATTGTTATTATTACAATAAAAAAATACATTAGTATACTCCTGAGCCTTTGAGTTTTTGTATTATAATTCAAGAAATGAAAGTAAGTTTGAAAACTTCGCTAGCTTAATCCTATTTTTACGAACAATTCTTGGCACCACAAAATGAATCAATTACACATCATCATCTACTAGCCCATCACATCCATTCAAAAATAGTTTCAGGAATTCACATCGAATTGTCATGATGATGAAAGTCATTCATGAATTAACACATCCAACTCAGGAAACGGCATGTAAACATCATAGAGTCTCGAATATGTAACCAAATCCCTTTCCTACATTATTGCTGGTCTAAAAATGTTCAGATATGACTATTCCAACTTTTTACATTTTCCAGGTTACATGTACATCCTGAATAAAACATCTTACTTGTTTGTGAAATCCGCTCATAGTGGATAACTCCCTGGCGATTGAAAAGCCATCCGTTCTGTGATCGGCTAACGTCGAACAGTCTACACGTTCTCTCCACTGGAGTGTAATCGAACGATCGGCAGACGAAGGTCATGGCAGAGACACAGAACCGTGCACATTCTTCGGCGGATTTCTCCATGTAGACGACAGTAGGTTCTCTGTTTGGCAAGAATTGGTTGGGCATGACGTTGAAGTCGTCCATGGGATCCGCTGAAAGGAGAAAAAAAGTAGTTGCTGAAAAATAATTCAGTGTAAATTTGAATAAAAAATATAAAGTAGGAGTGAATTTAATTCTTCGGCGGATTTCTCCATGTAGACGACAGCAGGTTCTCTGTTTGGCAAGAATTGGTTGGGCATGACGTTAAAGTCGTCCATTGGATCCGCTGAAAGGAAAAAAAAGTAGTTGCTGGAAAATAATTCACTGTAAATTTGAATAAAAAATATAAAGTAGGAGTGAATTTAATTCTTCTGCGGATTTCTCCATGTAGACGACAGCAGGTTCTCTGTTTGGCAAGAATTGGTTGGGCATGACGTTGAAGTCGTCCATTGGATCCGCTAAAAGGAGGAAAAGAAAAATTGGTAAAAAATAAATTCAGTGCACATTTAAATAACAAATATTTGTGAATTTAATCTTATCCTCTTTGTAACTGTCTCAATAAACTGTCTTTTATATTCTTAAGCAGTTCTATCAATGTAAACTAGCACAGGCCTTTCCAATGGCCATGACATTGATGTCATTCTTGGGAAAAAAAAGAGAAAAAAAGTTAGTGAAAAAATAATTCAGAGTAAATTTGAATAAGAAATAAATATATAATTTGATGTGAAACAGGCCAACATATTCACAAATTAAGTGGAATAATGGTATACCAAATTTCTCTTCTGTGTGAATTTTAATCTGTAGAACAGAATGAAAAACAAGAAAATCCAGCACACATGGTTCCTCCCGCACCACATTCAGTGGGTGGAGGCATAATTTTTTTTTATAAAACATGAGGTAGGGCTTTAGAAAATTATTACGGGGAAATAATTCTCACGAAATTGCAGCACAATTTGCTATGCATTTCTGTATGACTGCTACATAAACTATTTTTTTAGCAATACTTTTAACATAGAACTGTACAGTAAAATGTTGAAAATGTTTCTTCAATGTCTAAAACTGCTATTCAAATGTGAAAAGTAAAATTATACTCTGCATAAGAAAATTAATTTCAGTATTTCATAATAATAATAACAATAATGATAAATATAATAAAATAATAATAATAACAATAATGATAGATATAATAAAATGATAATAATAACAATAATAATAATAATAATTATTATAGTAATAGATGTTATTTTTAGTGCATCAAACCCATCCTGCTAAATGCTCAAAATGTAGTACAAAATTGGGTACAGTATTCAAAAGTCTTTAAAAGATTTAATGAATATATAAAAATGAATGATGAAAAAACCAGCAAGTTTACAGATACACTATTCTAAAGACTAAACTGACATTCCTGACACATCACAATGACAGGGAATACATTTTAAGGAGAGTGGGAGCGATTGCTCTCCTAAAGCTCCCCTTAAATGCTTTTTGGGGAGTGATTTATTGAATTTAGCTCCTCTAAGACTCTCCTTGAGAGAATCTAGGAGAGCTATCTGTAGCTCCCCTGCAAATTCTTAAATTCACTCCCTGCAATGAGGGTGACATAAATATTGACTGAATAGTCCCCATCACAACAGCTATCGTGTCATTATCGAGGTTTCCTCTTGCACCTGATTCAAGCCTTTCAGGGTCATTATGGAATGGTTCTGTTGGCTCGTTAAATTCCTCTATTTGGTCTGAAAATATTACCAGAAGGCAATATCTAGTAGGATATATTTACATAAAAATCTTAAGTCAATATTGAGGAGCGTAATATGACATGTTTATCAAAGTCACCCACTTGATGTAATCACTCCTGTTTCCTTTTATAAAAAAAAAGATAAATTCACACAAGGGTGTTTACAAAGTATGATTTATCTGGCTTATTACTGATTCTAGGAGTAAAAATCAAATTGTCTAGCACTTTGAAGACTACTGATCAAAATACTTTAAAAAAAATAATATTGGATTATATATGGTGTAGATACTATTGGAAAAAAGATTGTGAATAATAATAATAATAATAGATGCAATTTATATTGCGCACGTATCCACTCTGCTGAGTGCTCAAGGCGCTTTACATTACTATTACCCTGGTTTTAGCCCGGCAGGCATTCACGGTGCACTTGGCATTTCAAAGAATAAATATTCCTGCCAGGTACCCATTCACCTCACCTGGGTTGAGTGCAACGCAATGTGGATGAATTTCTTGCTGAAGGACATTGACGCCATGGGTAGGATAGGTTTTGAGTGCATTTTTGAAACATTCAACGCTTTGGATTTTTTATCTACATCTCAATGCAAATCAAGATAATAGCACTGAATCAACCATTGGTGTTTCCCTCAAGGAGTGTTTATACAGTCAAGTAGTGTTTGATAACCGTTCACCAAACATTGAATTAAAAGGAGAAAAGTAAACATGTTCAATCATATCAGACGATAAGTGGAATTTGAGAGCATCAATCAATCAATTTATTATACCAGCGAGTCATGCAAATATGCAAACATCATAGTATTTATACAGGATTGTGGATAAATGATATAGTCTATTGGGGTACGTGCTCAAAATACCTATTCACTGCCTATTATTCACAACTCCAACTAAAGTAGCATATTTTCTACCTTCCCTTCCAACTTTCCTTGACTGTTCTCTATACTCTACTCCACCTTGAGCATCCAACAGGATAGACTTGGCACATTACAAATTGCATAGATCTATTATTATTATTATTATTCAAGTTAACAGAAATCTCCCTACATTATCTACATTTGTTTTGAGAAATTTGTGACTGAAAAGAAACTTACGACATCCCTGCTCATCTGACCCATCGGAACAATCGTTTTCACCGTTACACTGAAGTCATTCAGCAATACAAGGAACGCTAAAGGGAAAATGAAATATTGAGAATTATAGAGACCTAATGACTACAAAAATTGATGGAAAAAGAATGAACTTAAGTGTTTTTTATCATTACTAATATAATTTTCAAACAATATGGCTAGATATTCATATCCATGTAAAATGCAACACATTCCTGATGGTTTGACATCACTTTTATTTCAACTGAATTTGTTTTCCGGTAATGACACCAAATCACTCTTAAAATATTCCTATAGCCTATAGACTTTTCATTTGAACACTTTCCTGATGGCTTGCCTATTCACTATAATTTCAACTGAATTTGTTTTCCGGTAATGACACCAAATCACTCTTAAAATATTCCTATAGACTATAGACTTTCCTTTTTAGCACTTTCCTGATGGCTTGACTATTCACTATAATTTCAACTGAATTTGTTTTCCGGTGGTGACACCAAATTACTCTTAAAATATTCCTATAGACTATAGACTTTCCTTTTTAGCACTTTCCTGATGGCTTGACTATTCACTATAATTTCAACTGAATTTGTTTTCCGGTGGTGACACCAAATTACTCTTAAAATATTCCTATAGACTATAGACTTTCCTTTTTAGCACTTTCCTGATGGTTTGACTATTCACTATAATTTTAACTGAATTTTTTTTTCAGTGGTGACACCACAATACATGTACTCATAGTCCTCATAGTCTATAGACCTTTATTTATTCACATACAGCTAACAACTACGAAAAATACATCATACCGTCTTTGCGATCACCGCTCTTCACAGTACACAGAGGTTTGTAAAAACTGGCAGCTATTTTTCCCCGCCCAAAATGTGCCTCAGGTGCTTTCAGCAGGAGACAAAGACATTTCATGTTTGCCCATGTTGAAAGGAATGCGGGTGGGAATAGAGGGAACCGCTTACAGCGACCCATTAATTACTACAATACAATACCATCATATTTCAAAACATGATTAAATTTGAGGTATATAAAAGGCGGATGCCTGAATTTTAGTATCAGTGACCCACTAAAGTGGAACCAAACCCTGGATTTTTTGTACTGCCATTGAATGAGGAAAACCTAAAGTTGTTGTTGTTGTTGAGGTTTAGGGGCGTTTATCAATCCTACTGGATTATCTACGCCACTGGATAAAGTGAAGAAACTGGGGAAATTTGAGCAAGATTGGACAAATTGAGGAATTATGACTTTTCAAAGTCTCAGTGGTAGTATGTGAGGGGGATTCTTGAGTAGGAAACTTTTCTTGACGGATTCTTGAGGGAGAATGAACTTTGATGTAATAAGTAACACCATCTCCCACAACTCTTCATTAATTCCACTAAAAATGTCACATTTCCTTATTTTTTATAAAATAAAGAAACTGTTGGCTTTTCACCTGAGTATAGCATTCCTTTATCAATATGTATTTTGGACATCTTACATTTGACATTGATCTTCTTTTTGTTAACAAATTTATTTCAATGGCGGCGTTATCCGCTAGAATATCACAGATTCAGCATTATTATTTCATCATCCGTTGAATACTCAAAACAATTGCCAGTTTACAATTACGACCAGGTCCATTGAATGCCCACTTCAGGGCTGATGGCAGACCCAGTAATAACTGTGTCAATACACAAATATAGCATCCATTGATGTTCGGGTGAAATTGATTGATGAAAGTACAGGTACAAATGAGGCATTAATAAGTATTAATCTTGTACAGTAGCTACAATAAAAACGGATATGTGTTTACTTAAATGTTGTTTTATGTATGAACAGTACCATCAATTTTATTGATAACTGCACATGATCAAAGAGCAGTATTCTGAGCAATATTTGCAGCAGTTTTGTTACCTTACTGGCTTTGTTGTTGGGATATGATCCCCATGAGAGGAGTCACTGAAACTTTGGAAATTCATAACTTTTAATTTGATTGTCAGAGTTTGCTCAGACTTTTACAGTTTGCTAATTTCATTTTTCTTCTTCTAAGAGCATGAAATTTCCAGGAGTGGGATCGCCTAAACTATTAAACAAGCATTATTTGTTGAATCATGATGAAAGGAATGTGGATGGGAAAGAGGGGAGGTTAGACCTACGGGTACTACCGACGAGTCCGACAGCCTACGAGTCCGACAGCCTACGAGTCCGACAGCCCACGAGTCCGACAGCTTACGAGGCCGACATTTTGAATAATTGGTGCACGAAATAGACATTACATAAAAACGGATTACAGTCAGACAACTCAGTAATCCGACAAAATTATGAAAACGCACATGATACGACCGAACATAAATTTTGCAAATGAGACCGACTCTAGGTAAAATTGTTCTATTAGTCCGACAGCACTATATTTACGTTAGTCGGTCTTGTAGGTCTGTTTGAGTGCTGTCGGGCTCAAAGCAAATAATTTGTCAGTGTCGATCTTGCGAGCGTGAAAGTAAAAATGTCTAGCTCGAACCTCATTTTGAATATTGTCGATGTAGTAGGCTTATATTCATTTCTGTCGGACTCGTGAGCTGTCGGACTTGTGGGCTGTCGGACTCGTGGGATGCTCCCAGACCTACAGGTAATTTCAGTGACCCATTAATTCATACAATACAACTATTGATAAGCCTTGGGTGTGGTAGACATTCTCTGGGTGATTAATTGAATTTTGTATGTCACACATCCCTGGGAAAAATTAAAAATGTTCCCTCCATCTTTAAAGAGACCACCCTCAGACCAGACTCCTCCGCTAGGATTTCCACATTAATGACCATATATGAATAATCTTGGCTTGGTTCCAATTCACATGAAGTGCAAAGAATCATCCTTTGTTCCAAATCAAAGACTTAATACTTTGACCTCTCTAGACGGATGTCTACAAGCAGATGCATGGATCTGTGTAAAGAGAAACCTGTCCAGACATGTTTCGCGGGTAACAACTAGACTCCTTTGTGAGGATTTACACATTAAATGACCATATATGGATAATCTTGGCTTGATTCCAATTCACACAAAGTACAGAGTCATTCTTAGTTCCAACTCCAGGACTTACATTATACTCTTTTACCGGTCGATTTATGGCTAAACTGGTGTCTACATGCTTGTGCATGGGTCTGTGTGGAGAGAAAGACATCCAGACATGTTTGGTGGGTAACAAACAGTAGACCCAGACAGCAAAATCGAGAATTCATGAATGAAACAAAGATTCACTTTATCAATACAGTCTAACCTTGTTATAACGAGGTCGTTGGGACCAGAGGAAATCAGGGTTAAAATACAATAAAATACAAAGAGATCGGACCAGGAAAATTACCTTGTTATAACGAGAGCTCATTATTTCAGTGCTCTTTATAACAAGGTTTTACTGTATCTGTTGTCATTCCCTACTACTCGGCTTTACGGAGTAGACTAGAAACTTTTGCGAAAATATTCAAATGTAGAAGTTAGTCATCAGCCCTAGCGATCGCTGAATCAAAACAGAATAGGGATCTACAAACTCATTGAAAAAGCTGTGTGGGCAAGCATTTTTCATAGCCACTTGCCAAAATGGACAAGAGGCTATTTTTACAGAGGCTTTCAAAACTAGCAGATCAAGACGTTGCCGAAAATATTTACATTTATTTGACTTCTATTATATCAGTTTTTCCATGGTTCTTCTTTCCGGTTGAATTTATTAACCCATGGACTATTGGATCCGGGTACTACCGACGAGTCCGACAGCTTACGAGGCCGACATTTTGAATAATTGGTGCACGAAATAGACATTACATAAAAACGGATTAGAGTCAGACAACTCATTAATCCGACAAAATTATGAAAACGCACATGATCTACGACCGAACATATTTTTTGCAAATTAGACCGACTCTAGGTAAAATTGGTCTATTAGTCCGACAGCACTATATTTACGTTAGTCGGTCTTGTAGGTCTGTTTGCTGTCGGCCTCAAAGCAAATAATTTGTCAGTGTCGATCTTGCGAGCGTAAATGTAAAAATGTCTAGCTCGAACCTCATTTTGAAAATTGTCGATGTATTAGGCTTATATTCATTTCTGTCGGACTCGTGAGCTGTCGAACTCGTGGACTGTCGGACTCGTGGGATGCTCCCATTGGATCCTGGTGATCCCTCCACAAAGTCTACGGGAATAACACAATTCAGTAGTCAACGGGTTAACAATACTATACCGTATACATATCTACTATATGTATACTGTAAAGACAGAGGACATACACTATTCATTAGGAATTTGGGCAAGCAAAATTTATTCATGGGCTAGTAAAAGCAATAAAAGTAAATTTTGTAGAAGCCTACAGCATTGAGATAGTAATCTATTGGCATATATCCAAATCTTTCCCAGGCAAAGAATATCCAATAAGGTATTGTGTGAGGACAAAAGCAACCCTTTGGATTCACTTTGCATCCCTGGGGTTCAATTATTCTTTGTTATCGATTGACTCAGCTTCCTCATAGACAATATTTGTCCTCATTATGAATGATGTAATATTTTCTTTTGTGGGTGCATGTGTTGGAGATCAAAAGACATGTAATCTGTGTCATTGTCCATGCACGTGACTTTGAGCCATTGTGGGGAGGATGGAATGAGCATGTGGGATTCAAAGAACTAAGCGTTGCACATGATAGCAGGTATTCAAAATCATCTAAATAAGTTCACAGTATTATTAACAGAAAGGACTTTATCAATATCACCATTATTGAATGAAGCCCTTGATTGTGAAGCCATTCAGAGCCATAAACCCGCAAAGGGACAGCATTGGGACACCGAGCTCAATTGGGGGTTGAGCTGGGCCCTGGGATAATTGTGTGATCTGAATGTATAAATGGATTGGATAGAACGAGACGGGTTTCATGCTCACCTCAATAACTTTCGTGAATAATGTTTCCTTGTTGTTTTTTTTAATTTTTTTTTAAATGAAGATCAAGATTAAAAATCTTTCTCTTTAACAGTCAATGATCAATTTTTGCCACATCTTCCCCCTCTTTTGTATTTCGTTCTGCTTGTTTTGATAGGTTTTGATCTGTTTTATTGTTATTTATTCCTGCAAAAATTATCACGTTGATTTTTAGTAATGGATTTGTAAGAGCACATAAAAGTACTCCTCAATTAAGTTACACGATACTGTAAAGCGCTGTGATACATACCTTTGTATTAAAGAGCACTATATAAATGCCAATATTATTATTATGCTAACAGGCATTCAATGAGTATAGAAATACATGTAGAAGTAGAAGTAAGAGCAGTAGTAGAACATCATCCAAAAAAAAAATCATTGAGAAATCACATCTCAGCCAAGGGGTACTAACCGTCATGACAGTAATGCGATAGAGATCTTTAACAATTCATACATTGACTCCCACCTCATTTTTATGGCTTTTCAGAGCTCGAACACGGATCGTTTGAGATCAAGATGAAAAGATATCGGATATAATTGACATAATTGCTGGTATTGATTGGGAGTGTGACCATCACGATTGGAAGTACATTGCAACATCAATAATTAAAGTCATTTTTCAAATGAACTTTAACCTACCAGTAACAAAAGATGGATTGCTCAATCATATTTTACTCTTTATCGAAAACAGGTAGCTCATTTTTAATAGAACTACCACCACTGATATTGTTTTTGTTTATTGTAACTTGTGTGCAAATAATTGCAAATCGCTTAGAGATTTATTGTAATATTAAACACTATATCAAGCATATGGTATTATTATATTGTAAGATAAATTTGCATGTTTGGATTAATTGAATCAATGGATCAATTGAATTATTGATTGGTATTTTTTCATTCGTTTATATATAATAGCTAAACAAGGCAGCTTGATCTTAATAGGAATACAACTACTATTACTGGTTAGAGGCTATATCAGACTATATCAACAAGGGCTAAAGTTATGAGCTATTGACTTCTAAAGTCAAAATCAGAGAAAAACGGTAATGGATGGACTGAAAAAAAAACAGTAAATTTTCGCTCCTCGATTGCAACATGGCCCGGCCTTCATAAAGTACATAGTTACTGGTATAAAAAATGGGAATAACAATTGATGACAGTGATAAGTACAAAGACTTGGCAGCAAAGACCGCCTGGTGGGAATGTAGCACAATAAATCAGTTTTGAATGGGTTACATTCATGCATTGGTGATACAAATGCGTCTCACTTGATTTGAGGAGCAACAGTTATGTCTACAGGCGAATAATCAAATGCTTTGTAAAATTAGTCAGCATAAGTTGATCAGTATAGCGGATCACTTCCGCAGATCCCGTTATGCTTACAAAAGACATTTCTTTAAAGACATTTAGTTGTAATTTTCAAAGAAAAATCAAGGTCACTTTATCATGAAAGGAGCGAACAAATATCACCACAGAGGGATCAAAACAGAATTTGAATGCATTGACATCAATAAAGCGCAAATTAAATGGGTGGTGACTAAATATAACATATTAAATAGTGGTTTCCCCGGAGCCCAGTGAGGAAAGATAGTCTTGGTGTTCAGACTCACGACCCTGAGGTTCATAATATTAAAAGATCAAATTGAAGACAAAGATCAAATTAAATAGATAGTGACTTAATAATTAGTGGTTGCATGCCCCAGATGGAACATTAGTCTTCATGTTCAGACTCACATACCCGAGGTGTATGATAAATAAAGGCTAAAATTGAAGACAAAGATCAAGTTAAATGGATGGTGACTTAATGAATAGTGTTAGTCTTTGTGTTCAGACTCAAATACCTGAGGTGCATGATAAATTAAAGATCAAATTAAATAGATGGTGACTTAATGAATAGTGTTTTTCCATGATGAAAGTTAGTCTTCGTATTCAGACTCACCTTCCCGAGGCGCATTCAAACTCTGAAGTAGTACATGTAACTGTGTAGGGAAGAGAAATGCATTAGACTGAACTGGTAGGAATTGAAAAATGTAAAAACAGCTCCATACTGGCTATACAACATATCAAATGATTACATTTTCATCTTCAGCTTTGATATGCTTTCAAAAATACATTTAGATCAATGTAATACTCATGTAAACATTACAGATATCTAGGAAGCAGTGGGGGGTAGGGTGTTTGTTGGGTCCTTTCTATGCCAGGTGTTAATAAAACAAAATATCCATTAAGAATTTGGCGAGAATCTATTCAAATATCAAATATGTTTTTAAGTACACTGAATCAGTTGATATAGTCTCACTAAAAGATGGTAACTATAACTTTTTTTAAACATGCCGCAAAAGCCTTGAACTCATCTAACCAGATCTCTAGAATCCTAATAGTGATTAAACCATAAATCATTTACCAGGGGCAGGAGAAGCAGGTGTTCCGAACACCTCCACCTCACAGAGCGAGAGATAATCCTTGCGGGATGAATCACCGATGCGGACGTATTGGCCTCTGAGCGGTGTCGGGCATTCGATGGTAATACGCTTGTCAGGGGTACGACTTGCTGCGTTAGTCATGGATCGATTGATTCGTCCACAGACGGAGCGGGTGGAGGGGTCGGTAGCGGATGTTCCAACGGTGACAGTTACTCCGCGGAGCCTCTCCCCTGAAAAGTGAGAGGTTCAGATAAGATTGATATT
>BQKZ01003514.1:28795-45629 GCA_036244855.1 Temnopleurus reevesii
TTAATGAATAGTGTTTTTCCATGATGAAAGTTAGTCTTTGTATTCAGACTCACCTTCCCGAGGCGCATTCAAACTCTGAAGTAGTACATGTAACTGTGTAGGGAAGAGAAATGCATTAGACTGAACTGGTAGGAATTGAAAAATGTAAAAACAGCTCCATACTGGCTATACAACATATCAAATGATCACATTTTTATCTTCAGCTTTGATATGCTTTGAAAAATACATTTAGATCAATGTAAGAATTTATTGAACAGATTTTGCAACAATTACATTTCATAGTATCAAATTTTACATGAATAAAAATAAGAACAAAATACATAAATGAAGTTTGAATAAACAAATTTTGAAATTTCTATATGCTGGAAATTGATTTTTTTAATGCACAATGTTTTACACATTTCCTGTGACCACAGTACCACACTATACCAGATATCTTTCAATGAAAATAAAGATCTAAAATTAATGGGAAATGTAATACTCATGTAAATATTACAGATATCTAGTTGAGCAGTGGGGGGTAGGGTGTTTGTTGGGTCCTTTCTATGCCAGGTGTTAATAAAACAAAATATCCATTAAGAATTTGGCAAGAATCTATTCAAATATCAAATATGTCTTTAAGTACACTGAATCAGTTGATTCAGTCTCTCTCCAAGATGGTGACTATGATTTGTTTTTTAATCATGCCACAAAAGCCTTGAACTCATCTAACCAGATCTCTAGCATCCTATTATTGATTATACCATAAATCATTTACCAGGGGCAGGAGAAGCAGGTGTTCCGAACACCTCCACCTCACAGAGCGAGAGATAATCCTTGCGGGACGAATCACCAATGCGAACGTATTGGCCTCTGAGCGGTGTCGGACACTCGATGGTGATGCGCTTGTCAGGGGTACGACTTGCTGCGTTAGTCATGGATCGATTGATTCGTCCACAGACAGAGCGGGTGGAGGGGTCGGTAGCGGATGTTCCGACGGTGACGGTTACTCCGCGGAGCCTCTCCCCTGAAAAGTGAGAGGTTCAGATAAGATTGATATTATTTTGTCTCTTTTATATAATATTATAAACAAAGAGAACACAACTTTTTAATAAGAACATGTTTCCTTTTATCCAAAGCATGATTGTCTAAATATCTACACAAAAATTTTAAAGAAGAGAACTGATTCATTAACAATTATAAATAGAACTTCTATCAAGTAATCTCCATGAATTTAAAAGCATTTTTTTCAAACAAATATGATATATAATTTGATATTGATTTTAATGATTGTTCTAGATCACTATCATCAGAATTAAAACCATCACTACCAAATACCAAGACCAAAATCTCCCAAGCGCCAACATTATCACAATCATCGACGTCACTGCCATAATTACCACCATCACTATTAGACATTTACTATCATCCCAATCATAATCATTGTGATTATGATCATCATCATCACCACTACCACTATTACAAACAAGCATCACTAATTCCACCACCGTCTAATTACCCCCATCACCATCTTTAACATCATTAACACCAACATTACCGCCACCACCACCACAACCACAACCCAAATTTCATCCACAACTAATACCACCATTACCAACTTGGTATTTGTACTATTGATAGTTGATTTCTTTTTTTCTACATGATGGAGTTACATAAAAGAATCTTGAACCATACTACCCATAGAAACATCAGAACATGGTCATAATAGTAATCATTATAACCATCACTCTATATTACCAACACTCACAAAACCACAATCATCTCACTACCAAAGCTACAGCTGCTCTGTATGGAATAATAGAGTTCTACTATCAATACCTGGCACATATATGACAACTCTTGTGATGTCACAGGTGGTTTTCATTAGAACATATAATATAATAAAATAATATAATATCTCTGTTTATCCAGGGTAACCTCTTTCAGCTGTGAGCTGTTCTTTCAGCGGGCCCCGCATAACATACACTTCTCCGAGAAGGCAGATGGCAGAAGGCAGATGGTCCCATTTCTAAAAGACTTTTGTACGACTCGGTCCGGATCAAATCCACGACCTCCCGTTCATGGGGCAGACTCTCTACCACTGAGCAAAACACATGACTTCCAAGTCTGGTCAACGCTCCACCACTCACCACTAAAAACTATCATCACCACAAACCACCACCTACGCCACCACCACTACCCTCAACCAGCACTACCACAACCACCACCACCATCTCCACCACCATCAGTGACCACCATCAACAACAACAACAACAACAACAACAACACCAACACCACCAACAACAACAACAACACCACCACCACCACCACCAACAACAACACCACCACCACCACTACCACCACCGCCACCACCACCACCTATCACCACCACAACCAACACGAGCAACATGAACAACACGATCAGATCTTCCTACCTTGCACATCCTTGTTGTAAATGACAACTCTCGTGATGTCATAGGTCGCCTCCAAATCAACATACCACCAGGAGTCTGTCCGATGCTCTGCAAAAAAAGCAAAAAAAAAAAGCCGCATTTAGTATAGAGTGGATGATCATAAAGTGGAAAATGGCATTCATCATAAAGATTGCCAAGCCACCCAATCATTCAGACTTCAATAACATTACTCATAATATGGAAAGGAAGGCAATTTTCAAAGATCATAGGGTTAAATTATTATACAAAATCAATGTATAACAATATAGCAATCATATTTGATGAATGATTTGAAATGATGAAATCTGTTCTTCCCTCCCAAACCAGAAAAATGGAGCTACAGTGCCCCTAAAAAGTAACTCAGGATGAATTAACGATAATAATATATCACGCATGTTTCAAATTTAACTCCAAGAAAAATATTGATAAATGTAAACATGCTGCTCTTTAAAAAATGCACCAAGATGAAGAAAATTGTGCTAAAGCAGCAGCTTAGGTGAAGAACTTTTCCAATAAGGCTGGCAATTACATAAATGGCTGTAACTTTGATTTTGTATGCTGCTGTACTTAAAGGGGAACTTCATCCAGACACTGATGTTCTCTCAGTGGGTGGAGAAAAATACAACAATCAAACTGTGAAAATTTGAGCAAAATCCAACAATCCGTTCAAATGAATTTTCAAAGTTTTGATTTCTGCCTCTGATGGGCTCCTTAAATTGGCAACATACACAAACAAAATGGTTGCCAACATGAAGAAATGTCAATTCACTTTCTACACAAAATTTCACATTTTGTTCCTTTTACAGAAAAGTAGATAAGGAATCAACAAGATTCATCCCAAAATGCATGCAGAATCATTATGTCAATATCAAATTTGAAGAGAGAAGTAAAACTTTGTCTACTTTTCTAGAAAAAGAAGAAAATGTGAAATTCTGTGTACCAAGTGAATGTAGAGTTCTCCATGTTGGCAGCCATTTTGTGCAGGTAGATTGTTATTCAATTTAAGGAGCCCATGAGGGGTAGAAATCAAAATTTTGAAAATTCACAACTTTTGAACAGATTGTCAGATTTTGCTCAAATTTTCAGTTTAATTGTTGTATTTTTCTTCACCCACTGAAAGCACATCAATGTCTGAGTGAAGTTCCCCTTTGAATTAAATCTGCATTTGCATCTGAGCAAATGTATGACAAGAATCCTTGTTAATAATTGCATAAATGATAGAACTCAATCATAAATCTTGTAAATACTTACGGGTTCTGGAGCATGAGCCTTGATTGTAGATGGGGTTTCTGTCTCCATCAACGGCTAGTCCAGCGTTACCCATCACTCCCTGAGCGAAAGCGGTGGAACTCTGGAATGCTGGCTTCATATGGGAGAGTGAAACCGACCCTAAATGATAAAAAATATTTATCATTCATTAATTCAGCTATTTTATTTTATTTATGATACTACCATCAGCCTGAGCTGTATTTCAGTTAGTCCATGCAAGTTAAAATCAACATATGAATACACCTCACGTGATGGTAAATGATAAAAGTGATGTCGATTGTTATTTACAACGAATAAGTAAAAGTAAATAGGTCATAACCACTGTACTGTAAAACCGCTAGTCTAGCGCTATCCATAACTGCTTGGGTACGAGCAGTGAAATTCTAGAAGGTGGATTCACATGGAATAGTGAAACCGAACCTACATGAAAATCTTGATATAATTTATGGTTAATACTCTACCAACAGGGCAATTTGGGATGACTTTTCCATCATGATTAAAGGGACTGCGATGATTATGGTGGTGATG
Source organism: Temnopleurus reevesii (assembly GCA_036244855.1). Lineage (NCBI taxonomy): Eukaryota > Metazoa > Echinodermata > Echinoidea > Temnopleuroida > Temnopleuridae > Temnopleurus > Temnopleurus reevesii. Next base: position 33,025 of record BQKZ01003514.1, read on the forward strand.
AACAAGATGATATGATGATGGGGATGACGATGTGATGAGGAGGATGATGATGATGATGATTATAATGATGATGATAGGTATGATGAAAATGATGACAATAATGATGGTGCTAATGATGATGATGATGATGATGAAGATGACGACGACAAAGGTGACGATTATGATGATGACAACAAAGGCGACTATATGATGATGATAATGATTTTGGTGAGGGTGATTGTGAAATTGGTAATGCATATCATATCCCTATTTAATGGGGCCCATTTTGGTATTTTTCCTTGTATTTTAATCCATCTTTGTAAATTCAGTCTATGGCTGTCAGGAATGTTTTAATGATGCAAAATAAATAAACCATTCCAACTCCTCCTGATTGTTAGACACCATTATCAATGATAAGTGTGATTTAATCTTGATGCTGATTGGCTATTACAAATTGTCATCATGGCAATAAATAAATGGCAACTTTCTAACAATTTTGAGTTCTATGCAACAAGATCTATGAGGGCAACAGCAATCCCTGGCTGATCTTCTCACCTGAGGGGACTTCAGGGGCAGGTGGCGGAGGGGTTGCTGGTCTCTCAATCGGTGATGTTGTAGGGTCAGTGCAAACAGTGATGTTACAGAACATCCATCCGCTGACCGTCGATGACCCAGGGTTCTTGTAGTAGCACCAAGGGCGTTGGTCACTGTCCGGGTTACGGCAGAAGTTATGATTTCCAATGCCTGGAGGAAGGAATAACAATTGGATTTGCTTTTAAAATACACTATTTACCAAGCATTTCATAAATTTGTCTACCATCTTTAATGTCTGATCTCTCTTGCATGATACTTCACTTTAAAAAGTAATTGATCTATAAGCACTTTATATGAGCATTTCACATAGTTTACAAATCTATGTGTGATGGATGTTCTGATTTCCAATACCTGGATGAAGGGATAAGAATTGTAGTTGATTTCAAAATGCAATCTTTAGCTAGCATTTACATGAATTAGTAATCTAATATTTTTTTTAATGTCTGCCCTCTCTTTTCTCCTATTTCACTTGATGAATTAACCCTTTGACTACTGGAGCCAGATGGCCCTTGCATAGAGTATATGGGAATATAAGAATTCAGTAGTCAACAGATTTGATCTATAAACATTTAAGAGCAGTACAAATATTTTACAAATCAGATACAAATGCTAAAAAGGTAATTCTGAAAGCTTCTATATTCAGGGAGTGGGATGTACACAATTCATCGAATTGCCCTAAGGATAACAATCCCCTATCATTACATTTTCACTAGTATTCTACCATGATGTCAAGCTTACATAGTTCCAAAATGGATGCCAATTGAAAATTAAAAGACACAAGTTATTATAATTGTGTAAAATGTTTTAGATACTACTGCTTCTTATAGATAATTCCCATTAAATTAAGATTAGCTTTAATAGACTTGTAGTGAATTGTTGCATAAAAACTTTTTGATGAGATAAAAAAAAAAGGTCCATAAACCATTGACTACTGAATTAGGTAATTCCTGTAGACGTTGTACAGAGACTACCCGGTTCCGGGAGTCAATGTGTTAAATGTGACTCAGCAGTGTATCAAGCCATTGGGCAATTAAAACTGATTTTTTGGTGATATCTACAAGATCGAACCTCAGTTACATCCTTCCGATCATGACAATAAATGTCAGTCTTTTTTTGGTCTTCTTCTCTCGCTCTCTGTAACTCTTTCTCCCTCTTTCTCTGTATGTCTGACTGTTTCTCTATCTGTTTGTCTGTCTGTCTCTCTCTCTCTCTCTCTTTATTTGTCTCTCTCCCTTTCTATCTGTCCCTCTCTCTCTCAATCAAGTCAAAACATTAGAAATGCGACTGTAAAGTACCTCCATCTGGGAAGAGTTGTGGAGTGACTCCGACATTCTCAAGTGCGGCTGCTTGCCAGTTTGTGCACTGATGGTCCTGGGCGGTGGTGAATGTGAAGCCACGGTAGTTTACACCATTCCCTGAGTAACAGTTTGCAATTACTGTGTGAAAAAGAGGAATGAGAAAGTATTCGATAGTCACTATCTAAACTTCCACCAGTCAGTTATGCCTGTTTATATACAGATGATCCAGGGCATTTCAGGTAAATCTACATAACTGTAAATTCCCTGAGTAAAAGTTTGCAATTACGGGGTGAAAAGCGGAATGAGAAAGTATTAGATAGTCACGATCTGTAAAGACTTCATATTATCAGTTAGTTTGCCAGTTTTTACACTGAGGATCAAGGGCATTTCAGGTGAATCTACATTAGTTTAAATTCCCTCCGTAACAATTTGCAATTACTGGATGAAGAGGCGCAGATGAGCAATCAAAATTAAAACATTTGATCACATCTTATTATGTTTTATTATCAAGACACAATATCAAATATTCCCGATTCATGACAATATTGGACACTGATAAACTCAGACATCCAAAAAAAAGTCTGAATCTGATATACTTATGCAGGGGCTCATTCTTAATAAAATAAATAGGCTATCAAATTATGCTGATTAAGAATATAGTAATATTTTTTGATAATCAAATGCATTTGTCTTGAACTGTAACTAGAATAGAAATCATATAATTGTTTATTTATATTTCCAAGCCACACATTATATATTTGCATTAGTATCACATTGTGTAGTAATCCATTATATTAAATGCAAGTGCAGTTTTCTTCTATTTTGAAACAATTTAGATGACTATTACCTGGTTCATTTCTGGAGAAGAAATCATAAGGGTTATCTTGGAAGTCATTCCTGATGGGTACTTGGTCGGGTGTCTTGTCGCTCAACCAACAACGCTTCGCACGTCGAGCAAAATCAAAAGACGCACAAGGCCACGCAGCCGTCAAGCATTTCTCTGCACATTCTTCCAACGATACAGCGGTGAGAGACTCGATGTTGTTGCCTGGCATAGCAGCATTGGCTGTGTAGCCAAAGAGACTCAAAGGACCTGTAAAATGGGATAACACATCCTTTTATTGCCATCCTCATCATCATCATCATCACCATCATCATCATTATCGTCATCATCACCATCATCATGAGCATCATCATTATCATCATCATTATCATCATCATCAACATTATCATCATCATCAGCAGCAGCATCATCACCAACATCATCATCATCATCATCATCATCATCATCATCATCATCATCAATATCATCATCATCATCAATCATCATCATCTTCATCTTCATCATAATCATCATCATCATCATTGTAATCATCATCATCATCACCATTATCATCATTGTCATCTTCTTCATCATCATCACCATTATCATAATAGTCATCATCATCATCATCTTCATTAACATCATCATCATCATCGTCATCATCATCATCATCACCATCATTATCATCATCATCATCATCATGATCATTATCATCTTCATCATCATTAAAAACATCACCAACATCCCAAAGGATAGTATAGAACTGTTAAGTATACGGTATGTGCCAGGGTTACCCTGCATAATAATCATCTTCAAAATCATCATCATCATTATAATCATCTGTGTTTTCATCAACATTATTATTTCAACATCCTCTCTCACCTACATTGTCATCCTCATTATCATCATAATCGTCATCATCACCATCATAATCACCATAATTATCATCATCATCATCACGAGCACCACCACCACCACCATCATCATCTTCATCCTCACCATCTCCATGGGAACTCACCAACATCCAGCCTCTCGTAATAATTGAACGTCGGGGTGGCCAGAAAGGTCAAATCCACATCCCTTGAGTTGCTTGAGCTCAGATGGCACTCATTTGACTGATCATAATAATCGAAGGAACGACAGACGAATCCCCTCTCCTCTGTGCACTTCTGGGCGCAAAGCTCTGCTGTTGCTACGGACAAGGACAGGTCGTTGTTTCCTGCGATGTAGGCTCCACTGCTGAGGAAGTAGTCAGAGAGGTACGGAGCGCCATCACCTGGGTAAAGAAGAGATTGTATACGGGATGAGATGAGATCAATTCTGTCAAAGCAGAGATATCAGCATTTCAATCCATCAAATGGATGATTGAAGCCTACAGGCCTGGGCACACCAAACACCACACAGTAACACCACATGGTATTTAAATACAGTGTATCTCCCCTGTGATTAGCCAATTGTTGAACATCCATTGCTTGGATGAGCTCGCTGGACAATAACAACCACGATACTGCATAAATAATGAGCCGTTGTGCCGCACCGTGTTTGATGTGCTGGGGCCTTGATTAAACATGCTCCTATTAAATTTGATGAGAAATTTCAAATGATAAGCACTTGCCATATATATTTGGATATATCCTCACTGACACCAGTCTATAAAAAGAAAAATACTGCCAAAGATTGGCATCTAGACAACTACTCCCTTTTAGTTCTCAACATTTTTTTCAAAACTTTTAACACAAAATCGGGAAAGTAGATTACATAGCACATTTCAGAACATTAGAGATCCAAAGAGCAGAGGGTACATTGTAAGTGAATGGCATAATGCATGTTCTACGCATTCCTGGATCAAAAAGTTGAGAGTCTGTGATTTAATGAAGAAGCAAATACAAGTAGATTCTGAAACATTGAAAAGCTTGGCAGATCAAAAAAGCATGCAGGAAAATATAAATATACATTTTGGAGTTTTGCGAAGCTATCAAAAAGTAGCTGTTTGGAAGATTCCAATGCTATAAGATCAACAAAGAGGCAAGGTAGGTATTGGGCTACATTCTACAGATTTGCAGCTAAACAAAAATCAAGCGGATACATGTTGTCATATATTTGAACAGCTGTTTAGATATCGGGGAAGGGCTTTACAAATCAGAGTAGCTATCATCAAGACACTGGCTATAATCTAGTGCTTAGGTCATATGAAGCAGGTAGTTGCATGCTAGCTACATGTATGCTCCACAGCAGAGCAGGTCAAAGATGGCAGGGTAGTGTGAGCAAACTCGAAAGCTGCTAGCAAGGCCGAAAAGTCATTCATCCACATCTTAGGGTACAGCTCTCAAGAATGACGATGCTAGAGCTTTGTTTCTCACAAAAGCAGGAAGTTGGATGTTGGGTAGATGCACATTCCAAAGCAGGTCAGATCAAAAAGACTGCAGGTCACTTTGAGTATATTCTAAATCTGCTAGCAAGGTATACCAAAAGAGCAGCCATCAGGGTACAAGCGTTGAGATTAAAGAATAGTAAAATAGATGCTTTGTTCATCACAAGAGCAAGCAGCTGGAAGTTGGGTATATATATCTATACGTTCCAAAGCAGAGCAGATCAAAAAAGACGGCAGGGCGGTTCAAGCACATTCCAAGCTAGGCAGATCAGATCAGACGAGCAACAGGATTAGCCTTGCAATACATTCCAAAGCAGGGCAGGCCAAAGATAGAGCCACAACCTTGCACAGGACTCGGGGGCACATCCGGTGGGCAGGAGGGTCGCGGGTTCCCGACGTCACAATACTCCCGAATGATCCTGGGATTGGTAGTATAGCACCACGGCTGGGAGAAGTCCTTAGGATTCCTGCAATGGTTGTGATTGCCTAGGCCTTCGTACTGAGCTGGGTGGTAGATGTGAGGGTGCGGTGTCTGTGTGTCCCACCGCTGACAGGTGTATCCAGAGATGGTCTGAGAGACCACGCCCCTGTAGTCTCCGCCGTTTGCTTCCGTGTAGCACTCGGGATCATGTGTAAGGGCTCCTGGAATGGAGTAGAAAAGGAATTGTATATCAGTTTTTGCCGAAAATATATAGAAAGAATGCATGTAAGAGCAGAGAAGAAGGGTATAAAATTACATTTCGTAATATAGACCTTTTTTCTATGCTGAATGCTTTTCTCTAATGACAAAACAGAATGTAAAATTAGGCTTGGTCCAATGTGGTGTTGTAAGGATTGACTACATACAAAATGGACTATTTAGGTGAATTTGTTTCATTAATACAGTCTATGTCACTATTGAAATAAAAAATGGTATTGGGTTTGTACCAAAGCATCCTCTTCAATGAAAAAAAAAACAAGTCAAGAGATCTGGACTTACAGGCCTGTATTCCGAAAGCGGGTTTAGCTTAACCCAGGACAAGCCATTGTTACATGTATTTAAGCCCGGGCTATTCTAAATGAAAATGACATAGACCTGGGTTAAGTTAAACCTCACTAATGGAATATGGGCCATATTGTCTTAAAATTTTCATTATTCATCAAAGATAATCAAATTTACATTAATTCTACAAAGACATAATTATCATTCAGATCAGTATTCACCTGGAGCTTGCGAGTCACCATCAGATCCACCAGTTCCAGCTCCACCACCTGTCCCTGCATTTCCTGTTGCCCCACCTGCCCCACTGACACCCGCACCTGCTCCACCTGCCCCACTACTGGATCCTGACGCCCCAGAGCCTGGGGAACCACCTGTCTGTGGTCCAGGATCTGGAGCTGTTCCTGGACCTGAATCTGTGCCTGTTCCTGGACTTGGACCTGCTCCTGGACTTGGACCAGTTGATGAGTCCTCGGAGGGTGTACTCCCTAGAATGCTCTGGAGCCAGAGAGGTAGGTCGTCCGCATTGAAACGAAGGACTACTCGGGAGGTATCTGGTACCGGGGGTGCGGCTGCAGGAGCTGATCTAATAGCTGGTGAGAGGTCAACTTATTTTACAAATCCTGGGCGGTGTTTCACCAAATCATTCTTAACGTTACGCACGATATTAAGAAATACTGGAGTACGTTGACCAGATCTGATAGCTGGTGAAAGGTCAACTTATATTATAAATCCTGGGCAGTGTTTCACCAAATCATTCTTAAAGTTACGGACGACTTTGAGAAAGACTGGAGTACGTTAACGAGTCTATTACGCACAAGATTCTAAATCATTCAGCTCAAAAATTGATACCGGTCGTGTTAAAAGTCATACTTAAAGTCTTTTGTAACTTGGTGAAAACCGCCCTGTTCGTCAAAATATTAACATTGATTCAAGAGAGATGACCAAACATTGTAAATGTTCCCTGAACTGATGGAAGCTGGAAACATCAACTTATGTTGCAAATCCTATTCTTTGAAAAATTAAAATTAATTCAATTAAGATGACCAAATATTGTAGGTGTTCCCTGAAATGCTGGAAGTTAATATGTTGCAAATATTCTTCTTCAAAATATTGTCACTAATCAATGACTGGATGGAATGCAGATGAGTAGTAGAGAAGCCAAAAATTACAGTACTTAAAATGTTGTATTCAAATAAAAATACAAACACCAATCCCTTAGTAGCCAACCTCCAGAGACGCCAACCATTATGGAATATGTACAGTAGTTTATTTTCGTATGAATTCAAGGCTTTCATTACCAGTGAATGGCACAGAGTATGGTTATCGTTTGTTTTCACTTTTGTTCAATTGTTGTTTTATTCATATTAAAAGTTTTATAATATGCACATTCTGGAATGATTGGCAGCTCTGAAAATATCAGAAGAAATGGTTAATGACCCCACATGTATTCAGCCATTGACTACTGAATTCTACTTTGTTCAGGCACTACCCAGTTCCAGTAGTAAATTGGTCAAAAAGTGGTAAAATCTACTGTTCATTAAAAAGTAGTAAAATCGACTTTTCTTACAGTGAACTACGTGGTGGCTTGTGTTTGTAAATTCTATATTTTGGCTTAACTAAAAAAATATCAAGTAGTTATAAATGAATCTAAAAGAGTCTGGTAATATAAATATTACCTAAACAGATGAAGCAAATATCAAAAGTTTAACTCTTCAAAAACTAAGTATTCAAACTGCGTTCTAAGAAATGCCTTTTCATCCCACACAATCTTAGTGAAGAATAAATTACCTCATTTTTTTTTGCTTCCTTACAAGCAATAAATTCCTCTTTGAAAAAGACATTCGATGGATATGCTTAATTTTGTTCATTTTGACATTCACATTTATAACTATACAATGTATGGCATTCTCTCAGAAACTGGCCAAAAGAAGAGGTTATGATTCAGAAATGTTTCTGCTTGAAGCTAGGCGTACACTCTGCCTGTGGAAAAGTTATGGAATAATGATATACATGTGATACATAATGTGTAGAAAAAAAAAACACACAGAGTGGAGAAGGGCATCACAAATATGTCCGCAATTTCAGCTCTGAAACAATGAAATCAAAGAATTCCAAGAGTTCGGAAAATGTTACAACAAAAAAATCTGTCCATGAGTCATCCCTATAGCATTACGCCGGCCTCTGGCACTTGAAGCTAGGCGTACACTGTGTACGTGGAAAAGTCATGGAACAATGATATAAAATAATTATAAAAAAACACAGAGTGGAGAAGGGCATCACAAATGTCAGCAATTTCAGCTCTCAGACAATGAAATCAAAGAATTCCAAGACTTCGGAAAATGTTACCACAAAAAAATTCTTTCCATGAGTCACCCCAATAGCACTCCAGTCTCTGGCACATACTAGGGACCTAGATATGAATAATATTTTCATTGGAGTGCGCTCATGTGAATCGTAGTAATTTGATGCGGATCATTTCACACCTCACCACCACACTGTCATTCACCTGCCCATACCATCATTTGTGCAAAGTCATCAAATTGTGAAGTGGTTTTGCATCAATAAGGCCTCCAAATTACCATATTGTTATGATAATTAATCAATTGTCAATCAGTAGCGCTTCCAAGGTTGATTAGCATTGCATTCACTGTGGTGGTAAAGAAAGATTTATGACTTCAATACCCAAATTTTACCAAAAACCTCAGTATATGATCTTTCTACATCAATATCAATATTGCTAAGTTAGAAGTTGGCTGAAATCTAATTTTGTGCAATATTACTAGCAATTTAGGATATTCATGATATCGGGCATGACTATCAAGTTCATTGAGATTATGTCTCATTTCTACACGGTTCAACAGAATAATGAAAGAGTGTTTGGATGTGGATAATTGTCACTACCAAATCGATGATCACAGAGCATTTCTGAGAGAGGAAATAGGTGTCATTTTGCACAAAAGAGCCATCCCTTTCCAATGCAATTAATGGACAAATAGAGAAGATGAATTGTATCAAAGACATGTCTCTATAATTGAGTTTTCTTTCATTTGAAAATTACATTTCATCCATCCAAATCAATCCTCTTCCCAATGAACCAGAAACAATAATGCCTCCAGCACTACTTCTCGGTGACAAGGGCATAAAAACAAAACAATGACAATATAAATGTCTTGCTACACTCTCTTTCTTAAGAACAACAAAAATATTTGGTTGCCGTCAACTGACTGAACCCCTGAAAATAGCCTGACCTGATCCCCTTCTCCCCCTTTCTTCTTGAAAAAATATAGATGAACTTGTCATACAATCTGCAAATTAATTTTTAGATGGTCTTTCTTTTTTTTTTTGAGGGGGGGGGGGTGCTTTTTGCTCCCTTCTAAGTAATGTCATGAATTGTGTTTAAAAACAAAATTTAGAAATGAAAACAAATTTCTTCCTGACAGACCGATGATTTATTTTTTTCAATGACATTCAAAGGCAACCTATTTCTTATAGGGGGGGGGGCTTACTTCTGCTTGGGGGGTACCTACCTCTGTTTGGGGTGTTCCTTTCTGGGCTGCATCTGACGGCTGCTACCTCTTGATTTTTGATGCAGTTGTGTACTCCCCATCCACGATGATCACAATTGCCGAGCTCCGTCTCCGTTCCCGTGCAGACAACATCATCCAAGGCAAAGCCATTGTTATTGTGACCATACTCAGACGCTCCTTGTTGTATTGCTTCAAGGGCCCCACTGAAAGGGATTAGAAGAAACAAAAAAAATTGTTATTTGAAAGTTTTATAAGCAGGTACAGGTACTTCTATAGGTTGCATCTTTCAAATGATATTACAGACTTGTCCAAAGCCAAATGAGCAGAATATCATTATACATGTACATCAATCCCATTTCATTAACACATTGACTGCTGAATTCTGTAATTCCCATAGACTTTGTGTAGAGACTACCTGGTTCCAGTAGTCAATGAGTTAATGTGCCTAGATTAAGTAGCCCCCCCCCCCCCCCCTCTCTCTCTCTCTCTCTCTCTCTCTCTTACTTCTAGAGCCTATTGAATGGGATAAGTTTTATGAGAAAATGAAGAGAGACATTTGTCATCTGAAGTGATGACTATATTTTTCTGTGCATTTCAAATCTTATTTGGCAGCCCAAGATGAATTTTTAAGCCCCCCAAATCCACTGCACGTAATAAGATGTGTGTTGCCATAAGAGGTTCACTTGACATCCTGATAGCCACACAGAAGTAATCTAGCACCTGAAAATGAATTAAACTATATGAAACTATACCAAGAATGTTTAGAAGTGTATAAGCACTTAAATTGAAACTAGTAATTGATTGTCTATACCGATTCTTTAGTATAATGAGCGGGAAGTTATCATACAAAAAAAAGCAGGAGTGATTTACAGGAACCCCCCCCCCCTTTAAAGGAGGACCCAGGCCAATTTAGCTTCCCTAAAATTCTCTGTGAAATCCTCAATGTAAGCTACACCAAGTAGCTCATCTGCAAGTTGTGAAGTTCAATCTTTACTTTGTATATAAAGTGTAATATAAATTACATCCATCTACATGTATCAAACTTGGCACCCCCTCATCCAAACCTGGGCCCTGTAACATAAAGGTTTGCGATTAATTGTGAATCTGATAATATGGTAAATCATGTACTAAAGTTTGCAATTAATCGCAAAATCAAATAGCGATTAATCGCAAACCTTTATGTTACGGGGCACTGATCATCCCAGCAATTGTCAATGATGAGAACTGAAGAGGAACATAACAAGAGGAAAATGAAAAGAAGCAGAAAGCCTTCCCTTACTTACCTATAACCAAGTTGGTTGCAGACGACTTTTGCTTCTGTCAGACCCCATCCATCATCGCAGACCATATACCAAAGATTCTCATCCCTGATCTCAACTCGACCTTCATGGTCCGATGTACTGCCTCGCAGCCTCACTGGGTGAACTGAGGTACAAAAAGAATAATAAAATGAGGATGGACTCCACATAGGTTGACAGACACATTTTAATAATCTCCTCATTACATGATTCTTAGAACCTATAATATTGTTTTCATACAACTTCTGCGGCTGAGTTTCAATATTTCATTGTAATCGTTTTAATATTTTACAATTCTGTATACATTTATGAAATCTTACTATGCTAAATTCATATGCAACATTTCACTTCATGACTGTAGACTGATGAATGTTGATTCTTGCATTGAATGGAATGAAATAGTCGTTAAATGCCCTGTCGTTGGTTTGTTGCAGAAGACTTTTTGTTTCCATCAAAGCCCATCTATCATTTCAGGTCGTGTACCAAAAATTCTGATCTCGACCCTCATGCACCGATGTACTGCCTCGCAGCCGAACAGGGTGCACTGAGGAACACAAACAAATAAATTAAAATGAGGATGGGTTCAATATGTCAACAGACACATTGAATCTTATCATGGCATGAGTTAGGAATTGAGGCTGTAATACTATTTCTCACCGTAAATAAAGATAATGATTAGCCCTCTATGACTATGTTACTTTACTAAATTGTAAAGCGCTATTGTAGTTTGTACTCTGTTTTTAGCTCTACAAAAATAATCTTAATAATTATTACTATTATAATTATAAAGCTGCTTGAGAGGAGTCTATCTTGTCATCCGTGAACTTAGGGTGGAGCAGATAACTAATATAACTTTGAAATTAATAGACGAGCAGACACGCTATAAAATTCCTGATAAGCCACAACTGTGGCCACAATGAGACAGCCAAGACATAAAATTAAAATTGCAATGTTTTTTAAAAATCATGCACCTACCATTGTGTAGGTTTATACCTCATTTAGACATAACATTAACAAGCCACCAAAATGTAAAAAAAAATGGATTAATCTTAGTTTAATTTCGGTCCCCCTAATTCACTTTAAAGGCCGGCCACTTTAAACAGTTCACTTGGATCAGTGCAACCTCAATTCACCTCCAGTCCATACTCTCTCAGCTAGGACTAGTAGGAGCTAGGGAATTAACCACGATATTACCCCCAAACTATTTCTCCTACTACTCTATCACACTGCATCACATTCATACTTCAGGGCAGACCCGGAGAATAGCGACCAGATTGCGTGCGCGCGCCATGTAAAAATTGCAAACATCGGCGGCAGAAGTCCAAAATACACACAGGTAACCATCCACAAAACAAGTCCAAATTTTGGAAAAGCAACTTTTATTACATTTTATAAACACAGTAATGGTTTTAAATGTTATTTTCTTTACCCTTCTTCAATATTTCAAGAAATCTTTTGAAAATTTAATCGACTTTGGTGGTAAAAGTGTAAACTTGAGTCAACTTTACCAAATGTTTGTTGGTCGAATCTGGGGCAAAAAAAAATCATCGCCGACGCACTCCGCACGCTTCAATAGGATTGTACACAAATTGAATACATCGCGCGCACCTGGTCGCTATTCTCTGGGTTTGCCTACTTCTGTTTTAGCAGACTGCTATTTCTATGAACAGTCATTGCTATTATTTTTAACAGGCATCTCACCTCGGCCTCGGCTCCAGAGTAGCCTTCCCCCT